>JAJIBD010012389.1:0-19076 GCA_021461705.1 Cryptotis parvus
GCCCCATCTGGGTGCTGGGAGCAGTCACGTGCCTTCCCGTGACCCCCGCGGCCCAGCTCTGCAGGCATTGGCTGGGCCTTTTCCCAGCCCTTTGTTTTTGGGCCACACCCAGCCGTGTCCAGTGGCTGCTCCTGACGCTTCTGGCTGTGTTCCGTGGTCCCGACCTTCCGCCTACAAGGTATGCTGCGCTCAGCCCTTTGCTCTGTCTCGCAGCCTCTTTGGAAGCTTTTGAACAGCTTTATTCCCTGAAGGGCAGGGGTGGTGGTCGCGGGTGCAAGATCATCCCCCTCTGGGCTCTTACAGCCCGGACTAACGAGCAAGCAAGCATCAGATAGACGGGTACGTTCACATAGCATGTGTCCATGGGAGGGACGCTCTAGCCAGGCTTGCAGCAGCCTTAGATGCCCTGTTGAAATAGCTCCGCCAAGGCTGCACTTGGGGAGGGGGAAGGGAACGCCCTCCTGGACGGGGGGGAGTTACTTTGGAGATATCTCTCCGCTTTACAAACAAAGCAGATGTCTTCTCTAAGGCACGGTGGGGAAACCGTTGATCTGCTAAAATTTTGGCTGTTTGTAGCATTATATATAAACCTGGACATTCAAAACATTCTCTGACATATGGTGTAAGCTGGTGGGCAGATATAGGCAGGGGCCAGATTATGAGAAGCTTATGTCCTGTCATGTACTATGGCCAGACTACATGTTTCTTTTTTCTTGTTTTTGAGTCACACCCGGGATGCTCAGGGGTTACTCCTGGCTTTGCACTCAGGAATTACTCCTGGTAGTGCTCAGGGACCATATGGGATGCCAGGGAATCAAACCCAGGTCAGCTGCTTGCAAGGCAAACACCCTACCCATTGTGCTATGGCTCCCCCTACATGTTTCTTTTAAGTGAAGCAAAATTGTGTGTGTTTGTGGGCAGGTGCCTCAACCTGTGGTGGGTGCCCAGGGTTTACTCCTGGCTCAGCACTCAGGAATTACTCCTGGCAGTACTTAGGGGATCCTATGGGATCCTGGGGATCAAACTCTGGTCTGTCCCATGCCAGACAAACGCCCTACCTGCCGTGTCATGTTACAGTTTTAGCCCAAGGCCAACCATTTAATTTGTTTGTTTTTGGGCCACACCAGCAATGCTGAGGGTTGACTCCTGAGTGCAAGGCAAGCACCCTACCCTCTGTACTATTCCTCTGCTCCAGTGCAAAATAGGTTTTTTAATTTTGCTTTTTGGGGTCTCACCTGGCAGTGCTCCTGGATCTGCACTCAGGAATTAATCCTGGCAGTGCTCGGGGGACCATAGGGGATGCTTGGGGTCAACGAATTGGTCTTGTGCAAAGCAGACGCCTGACCTTCTGTGCTATCACGGCCTGCAAGATAGTTTTGATTGAAAGAAATTTACCTAGAAAGATGTGAGAGCAGAGAAAGAGAATTAAGTGTTCGGAGAGAAGCTTGCATTGATCCAGAGTGTAATGTGAGAGCAGGGAAACCTGTGCTCCGGAAGGCGGCTGCTCAGGTGGAGCACCGGATTTCGACCATGGTGGGACATTCCCTACCTCTGCTCAACCTTCCCGGCCTTTCCTAGGAAGTAAACGGCCACAGAGACATCCTCTGGGGCCCGGGGCTTACTGCCCTGCCGTCTGTAATGAACTGCTCCGCATTAGGAGCAGTAAGGACCAGTGTTTGCTTTAGGACAGCGTCTGGCTCTTCTGGAAGTGTCGGGTTTGTGGGAAGAGTGGAAGTGGGGTGGGACGTGTGTGGAGTTGGGAGAGTGAGCCACAGCTGTGAGGCGGAAAGCAGTAGGTTGGGGCTTAGGAACTAGAGCCCCAGTTTCGCTGCTAGGGCCCTGGAGCCTGGTTAAAACAAGGTTTTTTTTTTTTTTTTTTGCTTTTTGGGTCACACCCAGCAATGCTCAGGGGTTACTCCTGGTTCTGCACTCAGGAATTACTCCTGGCGGTGCTTGGGAGACCTTATGGGATGCTGGGGATCGAACCCGGGCCCAGCCGCATGTGAGGCAAACACCTTACCCGCTGGACTATTGCTCCAGCCCCTAAACAAGGAATTTCACGTGGATTGGGATTTTACAAGCCTGGAGAAAATGTGGTAGGGCTCTTACACGTTACACGTGACCCACCGGGTTCAGTCTCTGTAGGGTCCCCTGAGCCCCTCCAGGGGTAATCCCTGAGCATCGCAGGGTGTAACAGAAACAAACACTGGGACTAACGCAGAAACAAACACTTTATTTTCTTGGATTTGGGGGTCAGAGACAGCTCAAAGCCTGGGGCATGAGCCTGGCGTGCCCACCCAGCCGCCCTCCCCCGGGCCCGTTGACCACGGGCAGCACAGTCTCCCCGAGTGGTCGGGGCCCTCCCCGCACTGCTTGGGAGACACCCACTGAGGAGAAGAGTTCAGAGATGGAGGGTGCTTGTTACCCAGGGATGGGCCTGGCTTTCAGCCTCCTTCCTGGAGGGAGTTTGGGAGCTGCGTTTGGCAGGTGTGTAAGTAGCTGCACGAGGGCAGAAACTGTTAGAAGGACCCTCCTGGAGCGCAGTGCAGAGGGTTCTGGCGGGACTGAGCCTCGTCCAGCAGCAGGGAGTGGAGGATGTGGTTGTTTTTGTTTGTTTGGGGCCAGCGCTGGCAGTACTCAGGGCTTACTCCTGGCTGTGGCTCAGGATCACTCTTGGTGGGGAACGGGTGCCGGGAATGGAGCCTGTGTCGGCTGCGTGTCAAGCCAGCACCGTACCTGCTGTCTTCTCTCTCCTGCCCCCGTTAAGAGGAGAGGGCACCCCAGACCCTGTATTTTCAGTAAACGTGTTTGGAGGCCAGAGAGGCGGGGCCTCCATCCCTGGAATGGGAAGGGATTCATTATGCTGGTATCGTTCAGGGTGTAATTCATTGTGTTGGGTATAATTCTGGCTCTTCACTTTTCCAACCTTTGAGTATCTTTTTGAGGAACTGCAGGCACCACGTGCTAACATGGTCACATGTATCCAATGTGTTGAAATCGGAATGATTAGACTTAGCATGACTATTACCATTTTTGCAAAACTGATCATTTCTTTTGAAATCCAGGAAATGCAGATGGAACCCAAAATACGTTAAGTTTTTTTTTTTTGTTTTTTTTTTTGCTTTTTTGGGGTCACACCCGGTGATAGTCAGCAGTTACTCCTGGCTTTGCACTTTGGAATTACTCCTGGCGGTGCGCAGGGAACCATATGGAATGCCAGAGATAGAACCCAGGTCGGCTGCGTGCAAGGCAAACACCCTCCCCACTGTACTGTTGCCCCGACCCCTAGATTTGATCACTTTATATCCGAGCAGATGAGGAGGGATAAGTTCTGATATTACCAAGAGAAGGCAGGGATTGGAGAAAACTGGGTTCCCTTCTGGGAGAAGTTAGAATAGTATTTTTGTTTGTTTCTTTGTTTTGTTTTAGCTTTTTGGGTCACACCTGGCAAAGGCCTGTCCATAAAGGCCTGTCTTGACTGTAGTCACAAGAAAGGTTTTTCAGAAGGGCGGTTCCAGGCTGGTTCCAGCTGGGTGATCCGGAAAGTCGCCCAGCCTAGTCTCCTGGCTGACTCTGGTCCCTGAGAATAAGATAAGGAGGACGTCTCAGCCATCCCCAACGGACAGGTTCTCTGGTTTCTAGGATTGAGTTCAGTTCTCAATGTCTTAGGTTTGTCTCACTGTTCTTTTTGTTTTCCGGGCCCCATCCGGCAGGGCTCAGGGCTTACTCCTGGCTCTGTGCTTAGGGGTCACTTCTGTTAGTTTCGGGAGACTCTAAGGGATGTCTGGGATTGAGCCCAGCATGACTATGTGCAAGGCAAGCGCGCTTCCTGCAGGGTCCCTGTGTCTTCGTGACCCTTGAACTTTGCCCAGAATCTTGCTGATGAAGAAATATGTGTCTGGGGCTGCTTCAGCGAGGCACTGCGTGTTCATACCTTCCCCAGGCGCCAACTTGTTTCCCGAGTTGTATTAGTCTGTGTTTTCTTTCTTTTTTCTTTTTGGGTCACACCCGGCAATGCTCAGGGGGTTACTCCTGGCTCTGCACTCAGGAATCACTCCTGGCGGTGCTCGAGGGACCATATGGGATGCCGGGGATCGAACCCGGGCTGCCATGGGCCAGCCGCGTGCAAGGCAAACGCCATACCCGCTGGGCTATCACTCCAGCCCCTTGTGTTTTCTTAAAGTGCTGTTTTCTAAGGAGTGACAGGCTGTAAGGCCGCTGTGTTTATGAGACAATCCTCAGAGGGTGTCACTGCTGAGGTAACTAGGAGACATCCCAAGTGCATTGATCAGGACTTGTCCTCGCTGAGGCAGTTTTATTTGGGGGGGGGTCACACCCGGCAGTGCTCAGGGGTTACTCCTGTCTCTTCACTCAGGAATTATTTTTTTCCTTTTTGGAGTCACATCCAGCGATTTGCTCAGGGGTTACTCCTGGCTCTTCACTCAGAAACTACTCCTGGTGGTGCTCGGGGGACCATATGGAATGCCAGGGGATCGAACCCGGGTCAGCCACGTGCAAGGCAAACGCCCTCCCCGCGGTGCTATTGCTCTGGCCCGTCGCTGAGGAGTTTCTTGCCAGCATCTTGGCAGGACAGAAGACCAAGTGAATTGAATATTTTATTTTCCCATCCTAACTACCAAGGGAGGGTTTGGAGTCGGGTGGTGACTCAGTGGTGAAGCATTTGCCTTTCATGTGAGAGGCCCCGGGTTCCAGCCCCCTGCACAGGAAAGAAATGCCCCCCGCCCCCTCCACTCCCCGTCCCGGCCCCCAGCAAAATGTGCTCTTGATCGTGTCACATGACCCCGGCCCAGCTCCTCGGACAGGTGAGCAAACCACACCTGCTTAATGATTGATGAAGGCCGCCTGACACTGCGGGGGTGGCCTGGGGCCACGCGCCGGTCCCCAGATGGCCGGTGGCGGCCTGTGCTCTGTTGGGACAGAGCTGGCCAGCTGCTTCGTCCTGTCCCTGGCTGCTGCCCCCAGACAGTGGAGTGACAGGTGAAGTGTTGTGACAGGTGGCACGAGTGAGGCCCGGGAATTCGAGAAGCTTTTCTAGAACCGGTTTGCTGAGGAGCCCCTTAGAAGGCGTCCCCGGAGCCCGGGTATTGGAGATTCTACCCCTGGGCTAGCATGTGCTCTCTCTCTCTCTCTCTCTCTCTCTCTCTCTCTCTCTCTCTCTCTCTCTCTCTCTCTCCCCTCTTTCCCCCTCCCTCCCCCTCATTTATTTAATTTTTACTTTTGGGGTCACATCTAGGCACTGTTCAGTGGAATTACTCCTGGCGGTGCTCAGGGGACCATATGGGATGTCGGGGATCGAACCTGCATCAGCCAGCTGCAAGGCAAATGTCTCCCCACTGTGCTATTGCTCTGGCCCAAAAGCCGTTCTCTTCAGTGAGCCAGTGTGAGTGCGGCTTGTGGACATGGGTGAGGCTATTAAGGTGACTTGTGCTGAGGTGCTGGAAGAATGAGTGAGTGAATAAGCAGAAGGGATAAACGGTGTGTTTCCCAGGTGGCATCCGGGTCAGAGGCCAGCCTGGCCAGCCTTGTTCTGCCCTGAGACCTTAAGTCTCTCTGGCTGTCCTTTGTGGAGTCTCAGGGTCTGGGTGGGGGTGACGGGTCATTCCCAGGACATTGCTTCGGGTGGGGGAGGATCATCACTCCTGGTGGGGCCTGGGGATCAGGAGAATCACACGGGGCTCTACACATATCACATGCACCCCGTCCTGGGGGGCTTGGCTCTACACATATCACGTGCGCCCATCTGGGCTGTCTGCCTGGCTCTGGTGCTGCCTTTGTGCCTTTAACCATGATTTAAAGCTTTGGCAGAGAAATGTAAAGATGGGTATCTTTTTTTAATTTTCTTTTTTGGGTCACACCCAGTGATGCTAGGGGTTACTCCTGGCTCTGCACTCAGGGGACCATATGGGATGCTGGGATCGAACCCGGGTTGGCCACATGCAAGGCAAACGCCCTACCCGCTGGGCTATTGCTCCGCCCCAAGTTGGGTATCCTTAAGAGCGGTATCCAGCCAAGAGACAGTGTGGGGCTAAGGCCCATGGCCAGCTTGTGCTAACCCAGGTTCTGCTCCCCATACTACACTGATCCCTCGAGCGTCACCAGGTGCAGCCCTGAGATCTCACACTACTGGGGTGGCTCGCTGGTTCTGCAGGGTCACTGCCTTGGGCACTGGCCCTGAGCACCAGCCCAGTGGGCTGAGAATCACCAGAAGGGCCCCACATCTGCTGAGCACCAGAGAACTGCATCTGAGGCTTGCGGAAGTGAATGACCATCTGGGAGAGGCAGCGTGGGGACTCAGAAGGTGGGAGTTCTTGTCTCGGGGTGCTGGGTGATTGCTTTCCTGCTCTCCCCCGCCCCAACTTCCTCAAGGCAGGAATTAGACAAAGCCCGCCTGTTGTGCAGAAATCAGGCAGGTGGTTGTGTCTCAGAAATGCTCCCAGTGTCTGAAGCTATCACCAGCACTTAAAACACTTTGTTTTATTTTGTTTGGACCATGCCTGGGATACTCAAGCTTACTAGTGACTCTGTGCTCAGGAACCACTCCTAGTGGACCATGTGAGATGCTGGGGATTGAACCCAAGTCGGCCACGTGCAAGGCAGATGCCCTCCCCGCTGTACTAACACTCCGGCCCCTCAGCCTAAACTTCTAAACTGAGACTTTCTTGATTGTTCTTTAGTTTATTCTAGCTTCAGCCCTTAGGAAAGGTTGGGGGAAGTGGGGGCCAGAGCCTCCCCTGCCCCAGGCTTCGGGGAAGACTTCCTGTCCTGTATGCATGACTGCTAGGCTCAGCTGTCATTTTTGTTTATTTTCTTGAGTCACTTACCTGTGATCGGGGTCACTCCAGGGGGCTCAGAGGACCATATGGGATGCCGGGGGATTGGACCCGGGTTAGCTGTGGACAGGCCAAGCGCTCTGCACACCGCCCTATTGCCTGGCTTCTTGGTTTTCATGTTTTGTTTGTTGTTGGGATGCGCCTGACATATCAGAGGATCACATGCATTACCAGGCTGGTGCCCCCCCTGCCTTCGCTGTTATTATTCTCAGCTTTTTCCCCAATGATGGGTCTTTCCCGCCTGTGTTCTCCGGGCCAGCTGTGCCTTAGCGCCATCCTCTGGCCTGCGCTAACTCTGCGTTCCCTCCCAGCTCTGCAGCGGGATGCCCAGCAACACAATGATTCCCACGGTGGCTCTGCTGCTCTGCCTGGCCCTGGGGGCCGTGCCGTGCCCCTGGACGACCCCGAGGACGGAGGCAAGCACTGGGTGGTGATTGTCGCAGGCTCCAACGGCTGGTACAATTACAGGCACCAGGTAAGGAAATGACTTACAGCTTTCTGTGTCTGGGGGTCACACCGGGCTTGTGGGGGGGGCACACAGCCCTGCAGTGTGGGGGCTCCAGCCCTGGGATCCGTCTCTCCATGGCCCCCGAATCGTGTCTTTGGTTGGTTTGTTTGTTTTTGGGTCACTGATGCTCAGGGATCACTCCTGGGCTTGCAACTATGTGGGATTGTAGGGCTAGAACCCGGTCAGCTACGCAAGTACCCACTGTACTATCTCTCTGGTCCCCCAATCTTATCTTTACGACCTCATGTTTAGTCAACAACCTTGGATACTATTTAATATATCACTGTCTCACTGTCTTCCCGTTCATCATTGATTTGCTCGAGCGGGCACCAGTAACATATCCACATGGCTTGTCACATGCTAGTGTAACCCAAGGGCATCTGCTCGCTCCAGGAACATAAAGAGCCTCAAACCATTCCATCAGGTCGTGGGAATGAGGTCTGTAATTGTTACTGGAATTTAGCATATCAAATACGGCACGGGTAGCTTGCCAGGCTCTGCCGTGTGGGTGGCATACTCTTGTAGTCACCTCTAATTTCCAGCATTTATTGATGAACCACAAGCAGCTGCCAAGCTGGGCTGTGACAAGCTGGTCTGCTGGGTGGAGTTCTGATGAGAGGAAAGTCCTGATGTGGAAAATGGCGGCCCTCATGGTGTGGGGAGGGAGGGTCCTGTCGGTTATCCTGGCAGCACCTCTGGTCTCCGGCCAGCAAAGCTTCACTGTGACCCTCTCCACCGAGTCCACCATAGTTATCCCCAGACGTGGCCTGTGGGCCCCCCGGTGAGCCCCACTGGGCCAGCAGCAACCTCCTTTTCCAGATAAGGAAACGGGAACTGCAGGGAGTGAGTCGACCTCTGCCCAGATGGGTCTGAAGTCCCAAGACATCACGAGGGCCCCTGGTCCTCAAGCCTCGCTGCTTCTGCCCTGTCCCACCCCCGCCCCTGCTCCTCCCGACTTTCCTGTCCATTCTGGGTGGTCTTGGGTGAGAACAATCCTCAGCGGGGGCCAGAGAGAGAGCTCTGGCCGGCTCGGTGTGCCAGAGTTCTGGGTTCAGTTCCCAGTACTCAGGTCCTGGCGCAGTGCTTGGGGTCACTCGCTGCAGTGCTCAGACGGTCATGTGGTCCCGGGGACTGAGCCCCGGCTCCGGCATGCAGATCACACGCCATGGCGTGAGCTCCTTCCCAGCCCGTTGACCTTTGAGTTCTGGAGCAGGTGCACAGACTCTCAGGCCCCCTCTCCTGGGGTTCAGGCCTTTTGAGCTGGGTCTTTGTCCTTCTTTGCAAACGAATAGGCATAGGGGCAGAAGGGCCACATAGCTCCGTCCGCTGCCATGCCCAGGGGCAGGTATCCGGTCAGGATTGCGTCCAGACCAGCTGCACAGCTTACTGCGAGGGAGGAGAGGCCCATGAGCTGTGAATTCTCCAGTAGCCCCATGAGTGGGGAAGGGGCCTTGTTGGTGCTCTTAGGCCCTTCGGGCTATACCGCTGGCATTAGGGGCCTCTCGGGCTATGTCTAGCGGTGGCTGGACACCATGTGATCAGGCCTGGGGCCTTGTGCAGGCCAGACATGCAGAGCAGCCCTTTGCACTATCTCCCTGGCTTGTAGTTACATTGTTTTTGGGGAGGGGGTTGGTGGTCACGCTCGGCTGTGCTCAGTGGCTGTTCCTAACTTGTTTGTTGGCCACTCCTGGTGATGCTTGGGGGTCATGTATGCTAGGGAATCAAGCCCAGGCCTTCTACAGGCAAAGCATGCTGTCCGCCCTTTGAGCTGTCTCCCTGGCCTGACCAGGGAGGGGAGGGGATTGGACCACACCCAACCATGCTAGGGCTCACTTCTGACTCTACGCCAAGGACCCTTGAGCACCATCAGGAGTGCATATGCAGTGCCAGGGACAGAACTGGGTCCACTATGTGTAAGGCAAGCACCTTAACCCCTGTACTATCTCTCTGGCCCCTCACCGTATTTTTTATTTTTGTTTTGTTTTTGGACCACACCGGCAATGCTCAGGGGTTCCTCCTGGCTCTGCACTCAGGAGTCATGCCTGGCGGTGCTTGGGGAACCATATGGGATGCGGGGGATTGAACCTCGAGTCAGCAGGCAAGGCAACCGCCCTCTCTGCTGTACTTTCTCCCCCCCATCCCCCCAAGCCACATTTTTAAATAGGAAAAAGGACGAAGGTGAAATTAATTTCAGTCCTCCCCCTGCAGCTGAGATGCCGAGTTAGTGATGACACAGATGCCCTCCCGCCTCCCTGTGTGCCGGGTGGTCAGCATCTAGGGGTCACAGGTGTTTCTTTTCAGAGCGGCCACTTCTGAAGTGGGTCAGCAGAGCCTCACATCTGCTGCTGCCTTGTGACCCACACACTTGTGTCTGTTCTCGGTCTGGTTTAGATGAACTTTTTGCCAGTTTTCAAATGGCAATAAATGAGGCCGGAGTGATAGTGCAGCGGGAGGGCATTTGACTTCACGCGGCCAGCCTGGATTAGACTCTCCGGCATCTCATAGGGTCCCTCGAGCACTGCTAGGAGTACCCCTCAGAGGTTACTCCTGGCTCTGCACTCAGGAATTAGCCTGGCGGTGCTCAGGGGACCATATGGGATGCCGGGGATCTAACCCGGGCCAGCACAGACCGCCGCATGCAAGGCAAATGCCCTACCCGCTGGACTATCGCTCTGGCCCCTAAGACTGATTTTTTTTTTAATTGTATATCTAATGGTAGTGTAATAAAATATTTAAAAAATAAATTCAGGGGTGAGGGACTAGACTAGTACAAAGGACAAAGCACTTGCCTGCATGTAGCAGACCTGTGCTCTGAGAGATGAGACCTCCGAGAGCCGCCTACCTGGGCTCCGAACTTCGGCTGCTCTGAGCTGGTCTTGAGATCAGCACCTCTCTTGCGTGGGTTCTGATGAGCTGTGGGGTCCGGACCGCGAAAATGGCGGCTATTAAGGTTAGAGAGTCTCATCCGGCTGCTTCCGAGACCCTACAGAGGTGATGGGCCAACACCCAAAACCCATCTTGCCTCCTGGGAGCCTCATGGTCAGCTGAGCTAGGGAGAGCCAGATGGCAGCTCTCGCCATGTGTCTGAAGGACTGATTTCTTGAATGGTTTTTGTGTGTTCGGCGAATAGGAAATTGGACCTGATGAAATCAGTTTATGTCATATTCAAACCATCCATTTTCCTCTAAGGCCTTCTGGGATCATAGTCCTGACTCATTTATAAGGGAGCAACCTGAGATACTCTTGGCTCAGTGCTCTCCCTGCTCCAAGCACGAGTTAGAACACCAGGGTGTTAAATTCTGATCCTGCCTAGCAAACAGCTGATTCAGCCCCACTTGTTTTTTTTTCCTCTATCGCCCTAATGAATATATTGGTTAAGTGTGATGAGCAGTTTATCCAGTGGCCTCAACTTTGCTCCCAGATCGCCTTTGTTGAATTAAAAACATTTTTGGGAGGGGTCCAGGAGACTGAATCCAGGGGCTCTTGCAGGGCAGGAACCCTGCAACCAAGCCTCACCAGTAAACCTCTCTGAAACGTGTTGCTCTTCTCCCAGGGCAAATATTTCATTTAGAAATAAAACTGAGGGGTCGGAGCCATTGTACAGTGGGTGGGGGCTGGGGGGGTTTGCCTTGCACGCAGCTAACACAGGCTCAATCCCTGGCATCCCATATGGTCCCCAAGCACCACCAGGAATGATTCCTGAGTGCAGAGCTAGGAGTAACCCCTGAGTGTCGCCTGGTGTGACCAGCAAACAAAAGCAAATGTAGTCAGCAGCTATATATGTTTGGCAAACACAGACACAACCCAAATGTCGAACAATCAGACAAACATCGACAGTGACAGACTTGACAAGAAAAAGAAATGAAAAGTGAGAACGAGTATCACTGAGTACTGATTGCTGAGTACTGATGAGGCTGATTATTGAAAAGTTTTGAAAAATGTTTTATCCGCCCAGTTGTCTATCAGTTTATCTGTCCATCCACCCACCCACACATTGACTCAACCACTCACCCACTCATCAGCTCATCAGTCCATCTGTCTGTCTGCTCATTCACCTGCCCACCATCCTCCTTTCATCCATCTCCCTATCCACTCACAAGTCTGTCCATTCAGCTACCCATCCATCTACCTACCCATTGTCCATCCATCCATCCATCCATCCATCCTTCCATATATCCATCTATCCACCATTTATTCATTCATTCATCTTTCCACCATCCATCTACCCACTGTCCACCCATCCACCTGTCCATCCATCTCTCCACCTGCCAGCCATCCATCCATTTGTTCATCTCTTTGTCCATCCATCTATCCATGCACTCACCATCCATCTATCCATCTCTTTACTTACCATCCATCCATCTGTTCATCTCTTCTTCCACCCGTCCATCCATGCACCCACCATCCATCTGTTCATCCATCCATCCGCCCTTCTATCCAGTGCGGCCTAAAGGTTTGGTACTCAGGTGGTGGTGCAGTGCAGCTCAGGTCCTGTGTTTCTGGGGTGACCAGGGCTACACCAGACTCAGGGATCATGCAGTGCTGGAAATAGAACTCTCTGCCCCTCTGTAGTTTTTTTTTTTTTTTTGTTTGTTTGTTTTTTTTTTTTTTTTGCTTTTTGGGTCACACTCGGCAATGCTCAGGGGGTTTCTCCTGGCTCTGCACTCAGGAATTACTCCTGACGGTGCTCGGGGACCATATGGGATGCCAGGGATCAAAGGATCAAACCCGGGCCGGCATGGGCCGGCCACATGCAAGGCAAATGCCCTACCCGCTGGGCTATCACTCCAGCCCCCTTTGTGGTTTTTAGTGTTTGTTTAGCAGCCTTTCCCGCAGGGGCTCCAGCGACTGCTCCTGGCTGTGCTGTGGGTCACTGACCTCACTGCACGCCGAGTACCTGCTCCAGCCTCTCGAGCTCTCTCCAGCCCCCACAGCCCCCGCCTGGTTCCAGGTGAGCTGGTTTTCGTCTGACTAAGTTCCTTTCCTAGCCTGGACACAACTTCAGACACATTCTTTGCAAATAGCAGATACTATGCAAATGTTTTTTCTTCTCTATTGCTTGTCTTTTCATTCTCTCCCCCCCTGCCCCCCCAATTTCCCCACCCCCTCTCCCACCCCTTACTTCCTGGGATGGAACCCAGGGGCTAATCCAGAAAAAAGTATGGATATGCCCACAAACTTCATTCCCTACCCACCACTTCATATTTTTTTTTTTTGGGTTCACACCGGCAATGCCAAGGGGTGCTCAGGGACCATATGGGATGTGGGGGATCAAACCCCGGTCGGCCACGTGCGAGGCAAATGCCCTACCTGCTGGACTATCGCTCCGGCCCACCACTCCTTTTTTCTTTCTTTTTTTCTTTTTTGGGTCACACCCGGTGATGCTCAGGGGTTACTCCTGGCTCAGCACTCAGGAATTACTCCTGGCAGTGCTCGGGGGACCATATGGGATGCCAGGGATCGAACCGGGCCTGCACAGGCAGGCCGCATGCAAGGCAAACGCCCTACCCGCTGGGCTATCGCTCCGGCCCCACCACTTCATTTTTTAATGGTGTTTCTTGAACCACAAAAGCTTTATTTATTTTATTTTTTTTTTTTTTGCTTTTTTGGGTCACACCTGGCAATGCTCAGAGGTTACTCCTGGCTCTGCACTCAGGAATTACTCCTGGTGGTGCTCAGGGAACCATATGGGATGCGGGGATCGAACCCAGGTCAGCGGCGTGAAAGGCAAACGCCCTCCCGCTGTGCTATCACTCCGTCCTATTTTATTTTTAATGCTATATCTTTGCAGTTATAACTCAAGGTCCTAAAAGGTTTTCTGTTTCGGGCCCGAGAGATAGTTCAGCAGGTCTGCAGGTCCAGAGTCAATCCCGGCACCCTCTGTGGTCCCCCTAACACTCGCTCAGGAAGGATCCCCGAGTGCAGAGCCGGGGAGTAAGCCCTGAGCGAGCCAGGTGCGGCGCCTGCAGAGCACAGGCCGTTTCCGGTGTTCCGCTTCAGCATGCACTCCCGTTTCACTGAGCCTCTTCACTTTCCGTTTCTCTGTGGAGCTGATGACCAGAACTCACCTTCCTGTGTGGGTGTATTCAAATTGTCCACACGCTGCTGAAGTGATTCTTTCCCCGGTTTAGTCCTGGAAGCAGGAAGTGAAAGCCGTCCTGCCTTGCTCTTTCTTTTCTAAAGTGACTGTACTGGGTCTTTTTGTCTTTTGCAATTTCTGTAAAAGTTTAGGATCATCTTGTCCATTTCCGCGCAAGCTAGCCTTTTTCTATTTTAATCAGAAGTCTTGTGATTCTTGATTGCGGTGCTCTGTGCTCACTTAGATCCTGGTTTCTTACTCTCTGGTTTGACTTTTCTTTTTTTCTTTTTTTTTTAATCACACCCAGCAATGCTCAGGGGGTTACTCCTGACTCTACACTCAGGAATTACTCCTGGCGGAGCATATGGTATGCCGGGGATAGAGCCCAGGTTGGCCACGTGCAGGGCAAACACTCTACTGCTGTGCTATTGCTCCGGCACATCACTCTGTGATTTGAAGGCAGCTGATTGCCTTAAATTCATCCCATGCTCGTTCCCTGCTGCCACGTAATACTGCCTAGTCATAAGATTTAGGGATGAGGAGAGGGTTATGTTGGGAGCCAGTTATTCTTCACAGTTTGTTTTAGTGTCCTTAGTATTCCACAGAAATGGGAATTTAGACATCATAACATTCTGAATGTATCGATAAAACACACTTCGTGTGACACCCTGGGTTGGATCCCCAGCGACAAAGGGAAAAGAAACAAAATATTAGTGACCACGTCAGGGTGGTCAGCTTAGGCTGTTCTCTGCTGCCTCTTGTTGGGCCTCGTCTCCTTCCAAGGATTCCTGCGTTGTGTCCGGTATAGCAGTGTGGAGGCGCAGGCTCAGAGCCGCCCAGTCTGGTCGGGAGCCCAACCTCTGCTCCCTTCTCTTAAGCTTTTTACTTCCCAAGCCCTCAGCACAGAGTTGCTGTAGGAATGAAACGAGATATTATCCACAAAGCCTGCAGGGTTCCCTCCCAAGACGATGACTGGGTGTGTTCTCTTTGTCCATCGATCCATTCCTTAGCGTGCCAGACCCTGAGCCACCTACTCAGCATCAGGAAATGAGTCAAAGAAACCCATTGGAAAATTCCATTATTGCTGTAAAAAATCCATTTGTGTCGGGAAGCCAAGGGGAAAATGCTGAGTTCAGTGTCAGAGCGCTGGGTTTGTTGTCGGGAAGGGGAAGTGTGTGGTTCCGATTTTGAAAGGACTCTGCGCTTGGAGCCCAGAGAGCCAGCGTGCTGTTCCCACACGCGTGTGGCCGTTCCAGACCAGACCAAATTCAGTGGAAGCGCAGAGCTGGGGATGTTTCCTTCCATCCTCAAATGATTGCTGCTACTCTTTTGGTTTTTTTTTTTTGGGGGGGGTAGATTTTGCTTATTGATGGCTCCGGCTGCTATGGTTGTTGCTAATTTTATTGGGAAACTATTTTAAGGGAAACTTTCGTGTCACTTTTGCCTGTGGGGACACGCGAAGTTTTCACTTGGTTCTCAGAGACTCTGCTTGCCCAAGGATTTGAGTCAGAACAAATCGTGTGCTCTCCAACTCGGCCTTGTTCTCCGTGCTAGTGTCTGAGGAGTTCTGTGTTTTCTGGATTTTTCTGTAACGTGGAAGAGAGATCAAGACATGGAGGACTTTCAAGGTCCTCTGCCACTGTCAGTGAAGGGAGTGTGTGTGTGTGTGTGTGTGTGTGTGTGTGTGAGAGAGAGAGAGAGAGAGAGAGAAGAGAGAGAGAGAGAGAGAGAGAGAGAGAGAGAGAGAGAGAGAGGGGGAGAGAGGGAGAGAGGTATGGAAATACCAAATGAATAAGGGGCATGGACAATGTTACTTTGTCGGGGAGCTGCTGGGGTCCCCCGACAGTACCAGGACAGAAGTTCTCTTCTTCCTCCGAGGCCGCCAGGGGAACGGATGAAAACTCACGAGTCGGTGCAGTTCCAAAAAAGGCTTTTAAAAGTACATAAGCTCTATGGGGCCGGGAGCAATAGCCCAGCGGGTAGGGCGTTTGCCTTGCCTGCGACCGGCCTCTGCTGGCCCGGGTTCGATCCCCGGCATCCCATATGGTCCCCGAGCACCGCCAGGAGTAATTCCTGAGTGCAGAGCCAGGAGTAACCCCTGAGCATCGCCGGGTGTGACCCAAAAAAGCAAAAAAAAAAAAAAAAAAAAAAAAAGTACATAAGCTCTAAAACTGCAATCTAATATAATGAAAGAACTCTAGCTCTGGTCAGAACTTAGACCACACACGGAGCCCAAGTCTCCCACCCAAAAAGAGGATGTCATCCAAGAGGAGTCCTACCCAAAAGAAGGGGAAGGGGTGAGTGCCTCAAGTCAGTCCCCTTGTATATACCAGAGTAATCCTAACTGCCAGGCTGAGCCTGGCAAGCTACCCGTGTTGTATTTGATATGCCAAATACTAGTAACAATTATAGACCTCATTCCCATAACCTGATGGAATGGATTGAGGCTCTTTATGTTCCTTGAGTGAGCAGATGCCCTTGGGCTACACTAGCATGTGACAGGACATATGGAGATGTTACTGGTGCCCGCCTCCAGCAAATGGATGAACAGTGGGAAGACAAGTGATACAAGTGATACAAATGAATGCTAACTGTTGACAGGGAGGGTTCTGTCAACAAAGAACCCTAAACAGCTTCTTGATAGTACAAGAGTATAGAAGAGTGGTGCCACACCCTATTATAGGTATAAAGAAAGAATTAAGCCAAGGACTAATCCCTTCTTATGTAAAACACTGAAGAGAGAGGGGGTGGCTGGTATAAAGTAATACATCTTAATTTCATGGGCTTCATGTAATCTAGATGGTTCCACAAGGTCCTTCTTATTTATTATCTTCACCAGGGTGATTCTGAGTATCTTGTTCTCTGTACACTGAAAGGGTCACGCCTCTCCTGCTTGCGGGCAAACTAGTATGATCCTTCCTATAATCTTAAACAACAGCCTCAATTGTAGCCAGGGTGGTAATCTCCTGGTAAATTCTAACTGTCCCATGCTGGGTGCAGTGGGTATAAAGAAAGAGCTGTGCCCAATCTACATAACATAGAAGTCTTAGTAGATGTATAATAAGTCAGAAGCTACTCATTCAGAGTCAAGGTGGCGTCTGAAACTGCCACACCCTCCATCAGTGTTTACATAGAAGAGAGATCTCATTAGAATGAACCTTAGCATAAGTAGATTAAGCTGTGAGTGGGTAAATAGCAAAACACCCAAGCTAGCTAAGCCTGTCATCCAACATTACTTGGGAACTTTTTTTTTCTTTTTGGGTCACACTCAGCAATGCTCAGGAGTTACTCTTGGCTCTTCACTCAGGAATTACTCCTGGCGGTGCTCTGGGGACCATATGGGATGCCGGGGGATCGAACCTGGGTCGAACCTGGGTCAGCCGCATGCAACTTAAATGCCCTACCCGCTGTGCTATCGCTCCAGCCCCTGCTTTTGGGCATAAAATAATAATGCATGTGTTTTAAAATAATTTAAGTCTCTGATGTAGACAGAATATTTCATGGCAACTCTCACTTCTATGCTGTTTCCTTATTCTGTTATGTTTTTCGATAGTAAGTAGCTTTTAAAAATTAATATAATTGGAACTGCTGCTGCGGCTCTAGGCGCCAAAAGCCAGGCATTCAGGTGCAGGGCGACATTCCTGCCTGCCCGCCCTGCACTAGACTAATGGCTGGAGTGGCTTGGGGACAAGTTTGGTCTCTTGGCTTGTTCCCTTGCCAAGACCCCAGAAGTCAGAAAATCTCCCGCAACACAACCACAGTCATCCTCAAGGTCCGGACCCCACACCGGGACACAGCCCGATTCCAGTAGCGCACGGACACTTTGTGCCTGCGTGATATCTCAAAGCCCTAGTATACCACAAACTGGTGGGAGTCAGAGGCTGGTAGGACAGAGAAGAGAACAGTGTGCTGGTAATCGTTGAGAATGATAGTGCCATCCAAGAACTAAACATTGAATATAGCAAAAAGGTACACATGATAACCTCTAGATGTATGTATTGTAATCCACAATGTGTAAGAGAGGGAAGCGATATGGAGAGAGGGGGGAGCGAGGGAGAGAGAGAAAGATGAAAGATAGAGAGGAGAGAAAGGAGATAAAGAGCCTGCCATGAAGGCGGAATTGGGGAGGGGGGAGGGAAGTGGGGACACTGGTGGTGGGAAGGGGCACGGGTGGAGGGATGGGTGCTGAAACACCTTAAATGAAACCCAAACATGAAAAAACATTAATATAATTTTTATTGTAGCTTAAGTGATAAGCTACGATAGTGTTCCGGTTTCTAATATAGATGTCCAAAGTTACTGCCCATTGGCCCCAGGGTGTCCACTCCGGCCCAGTGTTCCTTCCCTCCCACCCCGTCACCATTATTTCTTTTTTGGGGAGGGGCATGCTGGCGGTGCTCAGGGCTTGCTCCTGGCTCTGCTCGGGTCACTCCCTGGGAGGCCTGGGGACCGTATGTGGTGCCGAGGGAAGCGCCCCCCGGCTGCCCTAGTGCTCCAGCCCCAGCCCCTGTCACTTCTTCATCGACATTCTGGTTTGAGTGCGGACCGTTCCCTCCCTCAGCACCACCGACGTGCTCCAGACCCTTTGCTTTTGTTCCCATGTCACTTCCAGCAGCCTAATCGTGTCCTCCCGTCTGCCCACTAGCCCCGGCTCCTGGGTCTATAGTGCAGTCTCCGAGATCTATCTGTTTGGACTGATGCTGTCCACAACCTTTTGATTGGACCAGCTGGTGTTTCGTGTGTGTGTGTGTGTGTGTGTGTGTGTTTGTGTGTGTGTGAGTGTGTGAGTGTGTGTGAGCGTGTGTGTGTGCCGGCGATTGAGCCCAGGCCCTCGTTGTGAGGCATGTGCTCTGTAGGAAGCACATGTGGCCCACAGGAACCAGCGCTCTATCAGTTTTGAAATCTCCCCCTCCAGGCTGACGCCTGCCACGCCTACCAGATCGTCCACCGAAGCAGGGGTCCCCGACGAGCAGATCGTGGTGATGATGTCCGATGACATCGCCAACTCGGAGGAGTGAGTAGGGGCTCGCTGGGGGGTGGGGGTGGGAGGGACAGCAGACAGTGGGCTCCTGGGACCCCGCAGACCTGGACCGGACAGGACAGGGCCAGCTCCCCATCCCCCGCGCTGTACCCTAACACCCGCACCCCAGCCCTCGGCACCTACCCATGGCAGGGACCTGGGATGTGGGTGCCCTGGGGTGCTGGGCCGGTGCTCACAGGGCTTAAGGACCACGTTCCTCCAGTTTGGAGAACCAGCCCCACCATGCTTGACCCAGCGGCCAGCCAGGGGGCCGCCCCTGTCCACTGAGGCTCGGGAACACTCACCCGACCTGCCCAAGATGGTCAGCGTCAATCCCGGTCTGCTCTCAGGCCCCGTGCAGGCTGCCGGGACCAGACGCCGTGGCGTGGTGAGCGTGGTGCTCAGCTTCACCCACCCTTGGCCACTCTCTCCCTCTGCCCCTCTCGTGGACATCACAGCTGGTCTCTGAGCTGGCCACTGAATGGGGCCTTCCCACCTGTGCCCCGAGATTGACGGCTTGGCTTCTGCCCTTCCTGGGGCTTTGGACCTCTTGAGCAGAGTATGTGTGTGTTGTGTGTGTGTGTGTGTGTGTGTGTGTGTGTGTGTGTGTGTGTGTGT
>JAJIBD010012390.1:0-49367 GCA_021461705.1 Cryptotis parvus
TATATTTAGAGATGCATTCACCTACAATAACTAAGATGTTATAAACCTATATTAAATAATCATATTAGGACAAATCAAGCTGTTAGAACACTGTGGGTCTGTGGAATTCTTGTAGACGTTTCTTTATTATCAGCACAACACAGCACTTGAAATGAGGTATGCTTGATTCATTTAACAGGCAATTACACAAGTTTATTTCTGGATTTTCAAAAAATCAGCGGAAAGGAAAACATATGTTTAGTTCCTCAGTGAAAATAAAATGTGTTTGGTGTCATATGCTACTTATCAACTGACTGAGAGGTTCCCAAACGCTGAAGACCTAATAAGTGAGTGAGAAACCTCAGAGGAAGAAGGGAAGCTCCTTCCTGGGGAGTATAAAAAAATAAAAAATTAAATGGGAGATGTTTAGATCCTTGGCCTCAGAATGTAGCAGGGAGAAAAATAGAGAAAGAGGGAAGGGGAGAAGAGCTAAATGAGAAGCAATATGGACAAAGTCATGGTAACTCAGATACATGGTGCTATGAGGGACCGATAGAGCTAAATATCTACGCACTAGGTCAACACTAAAATCAGAATGCCAAAACTTTCATAATCAAGCTTAAAATATCTGTCAAGATGGCAAGTGGAGACTGGAGCAGAGGAGAGGGTGAATGTGGGAGAGGAAATCTGGGAACACTAGTGAGTGGAAGCGACAGTGGCAACAGGTGATGGGACCCTGAATGTCAAAACCCCAACTATGACTAACTTTGTGACTCATAGTGCTTTCATATAATAACATTTGGGAAAAGAAGAGAAATTTACAAACAGAACAGCAAAAAATTAAAGTTATCTAGGATCCAGACAATGGTGCAGCTGTTAAGGCATGTGACCAACCTAATTTTGTTCCCTGACATCTCATGTAGTTCCCCAAGTCCTCCGGGAGTGATTCCTGAGTGAAGAGACAAAAGTAACACCTGAGCATCACTGGCTGTGGCCCCTCTTCCAAAACATTCTTTAAAATTAATTATTTTATCTTCATGAGCTTAAAAACTACTTTAGGAAAATTCTTTAAAAATTGGGCTAGGAGGGCCGGAGCCATAGTACAGCGGGGATGGCATTTGCCTTGCAAGGGGCTGACCTGGGTTTGACCCAGGCGCAGGAGTATTTCCTGAGTGCAGAGCCAGGAGTATCTCCTGAGCATCGCCGGTGTGACCCAAAGAGGAAAAATAAGGACCAGAGTGATGTAGAGAACATATCTCCGGGAGTGACCCAAAGAGGGAAAAAAAGGACCAGAGAGATGTAGAGAACATATTTCCCTATTATTGGTGAACCCAATTCAATCTCTCAGTCTCTGACAGGACATATGATCCCTGGAGCACAGAGACAGGAATAAACCCTGTGACCTCCATATATGGCCCTAAAACAAAATTTAAAAAAATGTATGAAGCATTTCATGCTCATATTGACAGTTTGATCATCTTTGTTTTTTAAGAGGAAATTATTGTAGAAATGCTGTTTTATTTACTGTAGCATTCAAATTTTAAGATTGAGAATAGCTTTTTTTTTTTATGAAATTCATTTTTTTATATCTTTAGCTCTTTGTACATCAGTTAAAGAAATTAACCTAATTATCCCCTTCCCACTCCCAGGTGATTTGAAAAGTAGCATTCTTTTTTTTTAATTTTTTATTTTTACAATTACAAAGATATACAATTAAAAAAGTTCATATTTGGGTTTTGGTCATACAGTGTTGCAGCACCCATCCCGCCACCAGTGCCCATCTCCCACCACCAACGTCCCCGGCTCCCTCCCCCTCCACCAGCCCTCCTCCATGGCAGGTTCTTTATTTCTTTCCATTTCTCTCTCTTTCTCTTGAAAAGTAGCATTCTATCAGATAAAATATTGATTTATTTCTGAATAAACCTCTGTGTTTGTGTATTGGCATAAGGTTAGCCTGACTCTAGTTTAAAACATAATTTTATTTCATTCAGTGTATTGAATTTTCACTTAATAACTTTTGCTCTGAAACTTCTGTAATGGCTATTGTAATAAAAAAAGTTTAAAATTCTATTTTTGATAAAATGTCATTTTTAAATGTGCTAAAATAGAACACAAATCAAGTAATTCAAATTCTAAACAAATGCAATTTACACTTTTAAAAACTATAAAGTATTTTGAATCAAAATACTGCAGATATCTTAAATAAAATTTCTTTGCACTATTTAATATTCTTGAAAGGAATATTCTGGAAAATTCCATAAATCATGAAATTCTTTAAACCATAACCTCTAACTACTGAGGTCATCATCTGTAGTACTGAAGAGACTGACTGAATATTCTTACTGAAGAGCAAGAGCCTACAAAAAAAGAAAGAAAAGTTGTTTTTTTAAAAAGACCAACATATGTTTTGTCCATTCTGAATACTTTTGTATTACATAAGAAAAATTGCATAAAGTGTAGGTAGTCAAAATTATATTTAAAAATAAAAGCATATTTAAAAATTTTTGGACATTGCATAACTTCAAGCAAAATTACTTATTACTTCTGATGTGGACATGAAAGTGGTATGTCTTTGCTCCTGCAGGACAATTAGAAAACATAAATATGACATAATAATATTTGAAATAAAATATTATTAATGTAAAGTATGCTTGAGGACATAGCTCTATCTGTAGAAGAGTAAATGGTGTAACTACCTATCCTTCGTTCAACTTGCTAGTGATAGAACACAGAAACTAGAAATCTAGTTGGCACCAATCATCAAGCATTTATTTTCTGCTCTTGAATATAAATGCTTCTAATTAAATGCATAGTTGATTGTATATCAAAGGCTAACTTTGGGAGTACACCTTCTTATCATCACCTTCTGCTATGACTTTATTTTGCTTTTTTTGGGGTGGTCACACCCAGCAATGCTCAGGGGGTTTCTCCTGGCTCTGCACTCAGAAATTACTCCTGGCGGTGCTCGCGGGACCATATGGGACGCCGGGGATCGAACCTGGGCCAGCTAGGCCGGCCACGTGCAAGGCAAATGCCCTACCCTCTGGACTATCGCTTGGCGCTTCTGCTATGACTTTAAATGAACTAGTTCACTAATAAGAAATAACATTTAATTAGATAAAACATTTTAATTCAGTAATTGACTATTAATTATTGATTAAATTACTAGTTGAATAATTAATTGTTAATAAATTAATTTTCTATTTAATAAAAATATTTCATTTCTAGTCTGTTATATTCTTGAGGAATTTTCAAAGTCATGATATAGAAATATGAATCTGCGAGTTCCAAAATAGGTCATTTGTCATGTGAAAAGACCATCATCATTTAATAATAGAGGAAGAAATATCTTTTCTGAACTCTTCCTGAAGTAATCCAAATAAATTAAGAACAGATTCTATAGCAGGAACAAACCCCATACAGAGATAACTCTTCAGATAAGAAAGATGTCCTTTCCATGGGCAAAATATTAATTTACTTGTTCAACGTCATGAACTGTTGTCTGCTGTTTCTTCACCTCTGTACCCTTCTCTCCTTCTCTTAAGGCAAATGTAAATCACAAGTGCCGTATTTAATCTCTCTCATCTGTCCTTGAGGGACCTCCACATATATGAAATTAAGCCTTTCTTCTCTGGTTATTAGTCATATGTCAGTTTCGATATAAAAATATTCAAAGAGTTTACAAAAGAAGAGGAAAGTTTTCCTCCACTCAATCAATAGATGAATATGTATTCAATGATCTCTTCATGCACGTTAAGACTGAAAACTAGTGATTCTCTTCATTAGAAAAGTTCTATTTTATCATTTTTATTAAGGAACCACATTTTAGAATGCATTAATAATAGTATTTTAATAAAGTAAATGAAACAAGAGACACATTTACAGTAGATCATGCACTGGGACGGATCAGTGACACGGGAGAGGATGACTAGACTCACAGCTGCTACAGCTCCTACCATGGAGCTCCTACCCATGAAGCAACAATAGAGGGAAATTGGCTCTGTTCCTGGTCAGTTTCATCACCACTTCTAGTGCCAACAGACGCATGGGTTGCTGTGGACGCACTGATGGGCTTGAAGCAGGGATTGAGGCCCCTTCTCTTACCAACTCCCCACCTCCAGTGAACCAGTGTGCATGACTATGAGCTCCACAGAAGCCATTGACAACCAACTATGCACTAGGACTGATCAATAACTCGGAGAGTTACCGATCAGATGCACCACCGCTATAGCTCCTTCCTGCAGCATGTGTCTGCAAAGTGGTCGTGCATCAGGTTAACATAATAACCCAGTTTAGGGTCAGGTCCTTGCCAGGACCTTTCCCATATATATGTTACAATGATCAATGAGGTTGCAGCTGCTGAAGGGAGCTGGCATGGGGATGGGGAGTGGGTGGGTAGCGGTGTCCTTTGGTGGCAGTAGGGGCACACTGGTAGTGGAACTGGTGTTGAACAATGAACTGATGTGACTGGTGTTGTGTTAAATATACAGTGAGGAAAAATTTGTAAGTTGTTTTAATAATGGAAAAAAAATTTATACAAGTAAGCAAATTGAATTATATCAAATTAAGAAGTTTCTTCACTGCAAAAAAAAATAGTGTTTTCAGATAAATGAGAACCTGGCTAACCCCAATTATTTAAAATCATCCATCACAATATACAACTCAATGTATACTTATTTCCATAGACTAACCATTTATAAAGATATTATTTTGAAAAGAATATATCTTTTCATTACTATATTGCTTAGCAAATGAGAAATCTCTTTGAAAGAATTAAATATATTCATGTATAGTACACAAGTGCTAAATCACTATATCACTGTATCACTGTCTTCCCGTTCATCATCGATTTGCTCGAGCGGGCACCAGTAACATCTCCATATGTCCTGTCTCATGCTAGTAGAGCCCAAGGGCATCTGCTTGCTCTAGGAACATAAAGAGCCTCAATCCATTCCGAATGAGGTCTATAATTGTTACTGGTATTTGGCATATCAAATACAATACGGGTAGCTTGCCAGGATCTGCCGTGCAGGTAGCATACTCTTGTAGTCATCTCTAAGACCAGCATTTATTGATAAACCGCACGGCCCAAGCAGCCACGCCAGCCAGGCTGTGATAGGCTGGTCTGCTGGGTGGAGTTCTGATGAGAGAGAAGTCCGGATGTGGAAAATGGAGGCCCTCATGGAGTGGAGGGGGTGGGTCGTCTAGTTTGTTGCAAGGCTCTGCTGGGGTGGCAGGCCAGGGCTAGAACCCGCCATCCCTCCTGGGTGCTTCATGAGCGGCTGGGCACAGGGAGAGCAAGTAGCAGCTCTGCCCCATGTCTGTGAGTCTCCTAAATAGTAGAGATAAAAGGTCATGGCAAACATAGAGTCCTCCTTTCAGCCTCCTCTTTCTTAGAGGGCCATGGCTACTGCACCCACGTCCTGTCTCTGCTGGCAGGTCTGTTCCTCTACAGACTTTATCCAAGAGACTCATAAATAAATCTTGAGAGAGATAAACTAGTAGCAAAATTGTCTTGGATAAAGCATCCTAGGTGAGACTTCCATGGGGATAATTTCGGGAGGAGGTCAGTCAAGTTCATGTCCTACCAAGCCCCTGCAGCCACACATACATCCCAACAACTGCTGAATATCTGATGTGTTTGGTAGGTGTGAAAAGTATAAAAGTCATACATATTTTCCCATATTATTCTCTTATCCCTTAAAGGAAAATAATGTAAAGTATTTACTTTCTTCTAAAAGTAGTTAATGAAAGTAAATTTCAATTCCTTTCAAAAATTTGTGAATGTGATTACTTCTTTGATAAACAGTCATGATGCATACATAATATAAACAATATTATGAGACATATTAAGCAATAGTAAGGGATCACTATTACACAATCATAATTACAAAATAGTGATCTTTTCTAATACTGAGATAATGTAATAGATTTTAAGAAAAGTATTTTTCAAAGAGAAAAAATATACCTTATATGATTTTTTATTTTTTATTATTTTATAATAATTATTAAATTATTATAATTTTGAGGTACTATATACTTTACAGAGATCCTGCCAGTTTAGATAAGTGAGATTCTTTCTGTATTAAAAAGTGCTTCCAGAGCATGTTACAGTTTCTGTGACTTATCTACATAACTTAAATACACAACTGTATTATCTAGAAGTTTAAAGTCTTTGAATTTGAAGAAGCATATTTTGGGTGATTATATTTTGCTTCCCTAACATCACTTTTTCTCTAATTCTAGGTCATGATAAGCCAAAGATCACAGTTAAAATTTTTTAAACATTGTGGCAAAAAATATTTACTATAATACTTTATTTGTATCAGTCAATTACCAGTTTCCCAAGCATGGTCATCTCCTTTTACCACTCTTAAGACTTTACAATAACTTAACTTTTATTCTCTTCTTTTTCCTTCACTCTCAGTCTACTTATTATCATTAAAAGTTGTTAATATGCTTGAGCTATTACCATTTAATCTTTTTGTTATCTACTCAAATTTGCTGATGAAAGAGAGGACAAATTTCCCATTTTGTGTGGTCACTTTATCAATAGACATATTTTGTAAGCTAAAGACAGGAAGCTCAGGAATGGTTTCAATCATTAACCAGATGCCTATTTAAGTACGCTGCAACAGTAACAAAATAATTTTTTCACAGAAATAAATGTCAAATGTTTTTATTCAGTTTCACACATAAACAAATGAATACTAACACACTTCTAAAATATACTGATATGTGATTTTCATATTTTCATGAGAACGCTATTATGGTCTCCCAAAGAGGAATTGAAAGAGCTTGGAATATCATGCCTCACTCAAGTGAGAGAAGGAATCTGGAGTTCTGACCACCGTCGATGATCAAGAATCAGGGATTCTGTCTTGTTTGCCAAGGCATCGAAAATCAGATGGGTTGAACACGTAATTCGACTTGGAGACGACCGAGGGACTAGAGCCGTTACGGACTAGATCCCATGGGACATAGAAAGATTACATGGTTCCTCACCTACAAGATGGTCAGACTTCTTCGTCAAAACCCTGAACGAATGGTTTGAGGCTCTTCGTATTCCTGGAGCAAGCAGATGCTATTGGACTACACTGGCACATGACAGAAACAAATGGAATATTACTGGACCTGCTGGAGTAAATCGATGAATAACGGGATGTCAAGTGATCAAGTGATCAAGATATGATTTCGGTATCTCCAGTATTTTTGTCCTTGGAGTTGCTAAGTACATGCTATCAGTGAGATGATTTTGACTATAACTTCCGTAGATTTTTCATGGAAAAAAAAATTGTCTAAGTATGACTCTCAGGAAAGCATCTTTTACATCTTTGTTTCTCAGACTATAGATCAGGGGATTCAGCATTGGAATTACAATGGTATAAAATACAGAGGCGACCTGTGCCTGTGTCAGGGATAATGAGTTGTCAGGCTGCAAATACGTGAAAATCAGGGTACCATAGAAAATAGTGACCCCCATGAGGTGAGGCGCACACGTGGAAAAGGCTTTCTTTCTGCCCTCTGCAGACTGGATCCTCAGGATGGCTGAGATGATGGCAATGTAAGTGACAGTGATAATGAGGAGTGTAAACATAATACTGAACCCAGCTAACACAAAGACCATAATCTCTGTATTGAATGTATCGACACAGGAAAGAGCCAAGAGGGCTGTAGTGTCACAGAAGAAGTGGTTGATGTTGGAGCTACAGTATGGTAAGCTACCGATCACACAGGTAGATATTATAGAATTTGTGAATGCAATCACAAAGGGCATTATTCCTAACCAGTTACATACTCTCTGAGACATAATTACTGAATACAATAAAGGATTGCAGATTGCTACATAGCGGTCATAGGCCATTGAGCCAAGAAGAAAGCATTCGCTACCTGCCAAACTCACAAAAAAGCACATTTGAACAAAACAGCCAACAAAAGAGATAGTTTTCTGATTGGACTGGAATGTTACCAAGGCTTTGGGTGTTATTGTAGAGGAATAGAAAATGTCAATGAATGCTAAATTGCTAAGGAAGAAGTACATAGGACTATGAAGCTTAGAATCTAGTCTGATTAATACAATGAGACCAAGATTCCCCCAAAACAGTAAATAGATAGATAAAGAGAAATATTAGGAAAAGACTGACTTGTAGTTCAGGGTGATTAGCAAATCCAGAAAATATGAAGAAGGTCACCTGCGTGAAATTGTTCTCAGCCATTTTTGTCAGCTCAAGTCTTTGATTCAGCTGCTGAATGATGCAAAATTAGTTAGGAAGTATTCATATCTACTGTTGTAATTACTATCTCAGCTGACCCATTAAATGACCCATATCTTGAAACAGCAACATGTTGAACATAAATCTTTAATGATTCAAAGTTTTTGCAAATTATACATGAATTTTATTTTTTATTCCAATAAAGTTGAGATTCATGAGTTAAAAGTTGATGTACCTGAATTTATGGACTATAGCATTCTGCCAATATGTTTTAGAACAATTTATTAAAACATCCTAGTATGATTATGAAACTCTACACTAGCCTATCTTTGGCTCCAAACTATGTTGTTGATAACTATATCTTACATTTACAAAATATAAATCTCATTTTGATATCAATTCTATTTTAATCATTGTGATCATCCTATTTTTTTAACAACTTTTACAGGATTTTTATAGGAACCTAAAAAGCTTTTAATAAGATATTGATAGACATACCTAATAATTCCTCACACAAATGCAATCTTTGTGAAATTGATGAAATATATATGTGTATGTGTGTGTGCCTGTGTGTACTGCATTATAAAATAAATATATGGTATCATAAAGTAGATAAAAAGTAGAGAAAGTCTGTTTCCATGTTATGATATGAATATTTACACTGATCTCACCTATCACATAATCTACTGAGGAGGGAATGAAACTATAGTTTAAGACATAACCTTTATTGCTCTGTCCAACAATCCACAACTGATATACGACATTCAGTGATAGTAAATTACCAAATGATAAAAAGCTAAGAAACATGGGGCTGGAGTGATATTCTGAAGGGTAGGGAATTTGTCTTTCACTCAGCTGACCTGGGTTCAATCCCCCGCATCCCATATGGTCCTGAGCACCAACAGGAGTAGTTCCTGAATACAGAGCCAGGAGTAACTCCTGAATATTGCTGGGTGGACCCATAAAGCAAAAAAAAAAAAAAAAGCTAAGAAACAACCGGCATAGCTCTATCCCCTTAGCACTACCAAGAATAGGTCCAGATCACAGAGCCAGGCACGTCCACTGGGGTAATCCAGTGATATCTTGTGCTCATAGCCCATAAAAAAGCATCTAATAACAGTAAAATTGGTGGGATATTTCACAAAAATTGGAATTAATATACAATGATATGGCACTACTATTGTCTATTTCACTACAAAACTGGAGAACTTATTTAGTTAACTCAGTTGACACTAATAAATGATACATGACTTGAGATTGATCAGATAGTTATCATGACCTTATAAATCCAAAATAGGCCAATATTTCATTAAGGTATATAAATGTTTAGTTTCACCATTGTTCATCTTTGTCCATTTGGTTGATAATAGGTATTTTCTCAATGAAGGCATTTTTTTTTGCCTGTATCAAAGAAGCTTTTCTCAATGCTGACTGGAAGTGAGAGAAATGTATAAATAGTTCCCTTCTTGGGAAACACACATGGTATAAAAGCAATTATGCAAAGAAAAGAGGTCATAATATTAGACTTACCTGCAACACAAGATCCAAAGAATTTTTCTTTTTCTTTCATCTTGTAGTTTCTGTTATATATGTTCATTTTTACAACTTGACAAGAGAAAGATCATAGTACAATATTCATTGAATTCACTATTAATTATAAATATCTAATAATTCTTTTTTACTCTTCTCTAAGAGTAAACCCCACAAAATGACTCAGAATTGAAGTTATCTTTGCTGTCTAGGTGAAAGGCTGTTGTTATTTACATACAGCATTGTTTCCTGTAAAAATAATTTCCATCATGCAATGATGTTGATAAATATATTGAGAATTTTTGTGATATATATGGACACTGTATAATTTACGTTTCAATAATGATATAAAAAGGAATGTCTTCCAATGTTATCTTGAAATCTAGTGTGTTCAGCAGGTCTTTTATATCACCATCTATTCCTAAAGCACTCGAACTTCTATCATAAAGAATTAGTCAATTAACCTGCTTGATCTCTTGAGACATGAAATTTAATTGTACCCAAGGTCCATTTTTAGTTTACCTGAGATAATTTTGGTGGAAAAGTTCCAAAGTTTGCTTTGCTTATTTTTTGTGCATATAGGTTTAAATGTTGCAGAACACATTTCTATGATATAGAAACTAGGATTACTTTAATGTATTAACATGTACAATGATATATCTAACCTGACAGGAAACAATACAGAAAATATATATCTACATAGCTACTTGACATTGGAGAATATCAGACTGTCACTGCCCTGCCTAAACATCCCAGATAGTTCTCCAAATAAAGAGAACTTACCTTTTATATAAAGACTTAATATTTTAGTATATGTAGAAATTCTGTTTGTGAATATCAGTAATTTATGTATAGTATTATGCAATCACTGAATGCTTCAGAAGAGACAGAACATTGGTTCTACTTGACAAAATATTATTTCATCCAGGAGAATGCACAAGCAACCTGAAGTATAAATTAAACTATGGCTTTCATTTTCTTACTCAGCAGATAAGTCAAAACTTGGAGAATTTCAGTTTTCATTATAATTCCATAATTTTTTTCAAGTCTATAAGCAACTTTCTACGATACACATCTTACAATGATGCTTGTTTAGCAGATCTAACATGGTTCATCATTGTTCTTCTGACTGTTTCACACCTATGAACTAGTGACAAGCTCTGCTGACCATGAGAGTCAAAGATTTTCACTGGAGAGAAACTGAGGTACTTATAGAAACTTTAATGTTTCCTTTGTAATATTATTTAGAGTATTATTTAATATTTAGAAAAATCATATTACTAAATACACAGTCTTAATTCTACTTGTCACATGGCAAATGTTTTAAAAAATAAAATCTGTAACAGACTAACTATAAACCATGTACTTAGTATATTGTACACAGGATCATATACTCATATTATTTTATTTTTTCATTTAAAATGTAACCTCAAAGGTGCTGAGAGTTAGTAGAGCAGTAAAGCACTTTTTATGTGGCTAATCCAGGAGTAATCCCTGAGCACAGAGCCAAGAGTAAGCCTTGAGCACAACATGGTGTGCCCTCCCACAAAACAAAGTGACTTCGGGATATGAAAATAGCTTTTATGCCAGAGATATTTATTTCATATTATTTATTTTAACAGTATATAGAGTCATGCATTTTGGGATAAGTAGGCATTCATATATTATACATTATATATAATAACATGCATTGGGCAAAAATAAAATCTATACAAATGTTTTATATATTGAATTTACACCTCACACCATTCATTGATGTTACTTATACCAGTCATTAATTTATTTTAAATTTTGCCCACACTTGGAAGTGCTCAGAGCCTACTACCTGCTCTTCAGGTGCCAGCAAACACTGGGTACCCTGATAAAATCCGGGAGCAGGGTCAAGGGATCCCCTTCTGCCCCAGATGATCTGCAGCCTGCACAGAAAACGAGAATTCAGCAAAGTTTCAAAAGGCTTTACTCTCACAGGTTCTGGTATACAATCCAACAATAGGAAAACCCCGGACTTAGGGTTCCCGGATGTGCCTCGGCCATGTGTAGGTTTAGAATCCTAGGTTTAGATGGCCACCACCACGTGTTAAGGCCCAATAGGGAAGGGAATAAAAGAGGAAAAGAGCAGAGGGAGAAGGGGGAACAAAAACACCTGGAAGAGAGCAGGTTATAGCTTCTATAGTTTTCAGTTAAGACCACCCACACCAGTGGGAAGCAGTTGGGTCAATTCCCTCAGGTAACTTCTCACAGGACCTCACCTAAGTCCATTGAAATGTTAATGCTGCCCAGTCAAGGTCTGCCTTGGAAGAGCCCCTGCATGGTAGAGTGGGGAATTCCTGTGCATGTGAGATGAACTGTATCTCACAATACAAAGGCATGCATCTGTACCAATGGATATTCTACAGCCAGGTATGTATTTTTCCAAGCCTTCACAAGATTCTCATCTTTACTTCATAGTTGTTTTGTATATTAGCCTTTAGACTTATTGGAGAGCCATGCTTGCTTGTTTGGAGGGAACCAACTTTCTCTCTGATCTAATTACTTAGAGATTCAACGCGGCAAGTTAAATATACTGGTAAGATCTAGCTAGCCCCATGGATTTTGTGGCAGCACTTGTAACACTTGTATCACTTGTCTTCCCATTGTTGATTGATTTGTCTGAGCAGGCACCAGTAACATCTCCATATGTCCTGTCAATGCTACAGTAGCCCAAGGGCATCTGCTTGCTCCAGGAACATGAAGAGTCTCAAACCATTTCTTCAGGTCATGGGAATGAGGTTTATAATTGTTACTGGGAGCTTTCCCTGCTCTGCTGTGCGGGTGGTATGCTTTCATTAGTAGGCTCTCATCTCGTGCATATACTGATGAACTGCAATGGGGGAGAGATGGCTTATCTCTTGGGTGGAACTCTGATGAGCTGTGGAGTTCATGAGAATGACTGACCTCATGGTGTGGGGGTTCCTCTGGATTCTTACAAAGGTTATGTTGGGATGGCGAGACAGAGCTAGAATCTGCCTTCCCTCCTGGGCGCCTCATGATCAGTCAAGCACAGGGAGAGCCTGTAGCAGCTCTGCCCCCATGTGTCTGAGTCTCTGGATCAGGCATACCTGGGCTTGAAATAGGTTTTGCTGTATGGTGGGACTCTGAGCACGGCTTGAGATATGCTTTTTCTTGGGTGGAGCTCCTGACAAGCTGTGGAGTCCAGATGTTGAGAATAACAGCCCTCATGGTGTGTGTGTGGGGGGGGGTTCTTCTGACTTATTGCGAGGCTCTATTGGGATAGCAGGTGCCTTCCCTTCTGGGCGCCTCATGATCAGCTGAGATAGGGAGAGTAGTAGCAGCTCTACCCCATGTATCTGAGTCCTCAATATAGCCTAACTTAATTCTATTTGTAATGACATATAGCTTGATACTGAATAACAAATATTTATGTCATCCCTTAGTTAATTTTGATCATGAAATTTTCATCTAGTACTTTTACCCATAAATATATGAATAAATGGAAGGTTGAGTGTTATGAAGTGCTATAAAGGAAAAATCAGGATGTGTATTCAAACCACAGAGTCAACAAGAATGAAATAAGAGACTCAAACTTTAACAACCAAACTTAGAAAAGTTCCTGCCCAGAAGTCAGGCTGGACTTTGAGTTGGAGGATAAGGGAGGGAACCTGAAAATCTTGGTGGGGAAGTTGACAATGATGGTGGAATTATTGCCGCAATATGGTGTGTCTAAAACTCAACTATAAATAACATAATAAAGAAACTAAATAACAATAAATTAAAAAATTTTAAATAAAAACATCAAAATATTTTAAGTGGAAAAAGGAATATATACACAAAGTCAGGAGGTGCATTTAAAAATTGATCTGTATATATTATAATCAGCTAGTCACAGGGATTTTGGAGGGATCACATTTGGAGGGTCACAGGGATGTGCTGTTGGAAGTAATTCTAATTCAGAAATTGAAATTATTTGTACTTGTACCATGAAATCGTATCGGTAACAGAATTATTAATCAAAATTCAAGAATAAATTAATTTGTGAAGTTCAAGAAATGAATAAGGATATGTATGATAATTTTCTGTACCTATTAAGAAGTAACATATGTGAAGAAAGGTGCGCCATTATGGAAGCAGTGCTGATCTTAGCTTACAATTACTGGTATGAGAAAATTAAAAGGCATTCAGAGAAAGAAAAATTTTAGCGGTGTTTGCAAATCTATCCAAGAATTTAATAAAGGTCTGACTATGTTTCTAATTAAGAGTATGTTTTTTGTCTTTGCTTATAAAAATAGGATGCTGTCTGTATAACAAAAAAATAAAATTGTGCCAGAATCAGGACAGTGTTATATATTTAGCAGCCAAAATCTTATCAAGAAAACACACACACAAATACAAAAAATTCATTGCCTGCTTCAGGAGTTGATTTTCTCTCATCAGAATGCAGTCTACAAGGTGCTATTTAGTTCTAAATTTCTTGCATTAGACTAAAACACAGCGAATCGGGGAATATTACTATTTGTTATTCATAAGCTATGTTCTAATTCCATACTCTGAATTGTTTTCCACCCATTACATTTTTTATTAAACATTTTATTATACCATCATGAGATATACAATTACAACGTTGTTCATGTTTAGAGGTTTTGGTCACATAGTGTTCCAGCACCCCGCACTCCACCAGTGCCCATTTCCCACCACCAATGTCCCCAATTCCCTCTCCTTCCCCATAGCCTGCCTAAATGGCAGGTTCTTTATCTCTTTCTCTCTCCCTCTCTCTCTTTTCCTTCTCTTACACATTGTGGGTTACGCTACATACACTTAGAGGCCATCATGTGCATTTTTTTTGCCTGTATTTAATGCTCAAATTCTAGGTTGGCATTAGCCCTTTCGACTTTTATTCACACATGTTTCCTTCTCTGTCTTACCCAACCTCTGACTCAAAAGGAAATAAGGCAAATCTTTGAAACTGGCAACTGCTTTTTTGTTACTATTTTTGGGACCATACTCTGGGGTGCTCAGGGATCACTTCTTCTTTTCTTTTTTTTTTGCTTTTTGGGTCACACCCGGCAATGCTCAGGGGTTACTCCTGGCTCTGCACTCAGGAATCACTCCTGGCGGTGCTCAGGGAATCATATGGGATGCCGGGGGATTGAACCTGGGCGGCATGGGCCGGCCACGTGCAAGAAAAATGCTCCACCTGCTGGGCTATCGCCCGCGCCCCCACCCATTACATTTTGATATGTTAAATTTTGATGGAACACCAAGTTATAGGTATAAAAATGTGTATATAAATGAGTACATTTATTTATAATAAATCATAAAGGAATATATAATTGAAACCATTCAAAGGTATACTATATTTCCCACTTATTAAAGATCAAATTAATTTGCATATTAGTGAGATAAATATGCTTACTTTACATAAATAAATCTTGATAGGATATTTATACTGCATAATATAGGTCATATTCCATGCTTTTTCTACAGTTGATAAAACTGATGATCTTATAACGGTGATGAGAAATCCATATGGAATGAGTAAGTAGTTTACAGAGCAAGAATGATAAGTCTACTAGTAAAATTGCAGGAAATTTTGTCATATTCAAAATCACTATGTCAACTTCAAATTCAGTTGATAATTTTTCAAGAATTTCAAATTTTAAAACTTAGTCACTTGACAACTTCACAAATTTTGCTGGCAATGTCAGATGAAGACCATATTATATTTCAACTAAATATGATTTATGAACCCAACTTAGTACTTCGAGTCATAATTTCAAGAAAAAATAGTTCTGATACTGTCTCCAGGTATTTTCAATGACTAATCACAACTCTTACAGTGAACTCTTTGGGAAGGTTATTTTCACTTTATTTATTTTTTTTTTGGGTCACACCCGGCAATGCTCAGGGGTCTCTCCTGGCTCTGCACTCAGGAATTACTCCTAGCGGTGCTCGGGGGACCATATGGGATGCCGGGGATCGAACCCGTGCAGGCATGAGTCTGCCGCGTGCAAGGCAAACGCCCTACCCGCTGGGCTATCGCCTCCGCCCAAGGGAAGGTTATTTTCAATTACAAAATCAAGTCCAACTGAATTTTAGTAAAGTTTTTAATTTATTTTAACATAAATATCTGATTTTTTCTTGAAGTGATAAAAATTAAATAATTGATGTCTTAAAAGCAATCTAAAAATCAACAGTTTCAAAGTTACAAGTCATGATGAAAAATATAAAAAGTGTGATTTTTTGAGTCAAAACATGTAAATTTAATCTTTAAATTTAAGTACTTTATCATTAATCTCTTGAAAGTTACCTAAATTGTAGCCGTAACCTTTGAAATTAGAATAATGTTTGGAAATGTTAGGAAATAAATTGTTAAAGGCACCTAAATTTAAGTTAATAATTTTGATAGTATCACAAAATTAGACATCTATTTCAAATGATGTCTGATGTATTTTGGCTTACAAGTTTCTACCAACAAAACACAAATTTATAAATATAAAACGTTTATTGTCACTAGTATTGCCATAACATTTATTACAACTCCATAATTCTCTGCCATTATTTACCCAGCATTACATGGTGATATAACTTATATTGAAGTGACTAAAATAAAATAAAAACTAAATGATAACAGCAATGAATAAACAGTTACATGAATAAAAAAATTGGGTCAGTTTGAACAAACTGAGTAGCATAGAGAAGGAAAAATTATCTTTGTTTCTAAAGTGTTAAATTCTATATCTGAAACATTATTTCTTGAAAAATAATCAAGAATGATTTGCTGAAACAAAAGACATTTCTCTGTTTACTGAGCCTATAATTACACATTGACATCCTACTTTTTTCAGCACTTATATTCAATGCTAAAAATGTGTTCATACATATCATAAACACCATCTGCACTTTTATTTTCATAGCAGCACTATTCACAATAGCCAGAATCTGGAAACAATCAATATGCCCAAGAACTGATGATTGGATAAAGAAACTTTGGTACATCTACACAATGAAAACTATGCAACTGTTAGGAAAAATGAAGTTATAAAATTTGCCTATAAAAGGATGAACATGGAGAGGATCATGTTGAGTGAAATTATCCAGAAGGAAAAAGATAGATATAGGATGAATGAAATTATTTGCATGACATAAATATATATATGAAGACATATATATAGATAAATATATAGATACATATATACATATTGATCACTTGATCACTTGACATCCCATTAATCGTCAATTTGCTCGAGCAGGCGCCAGTAATATTTCCATTTGATCCTATCATGTCCCAGTGTGGCCCATTCAATATGCCAAAACCAGTAATACATACATATTATGATAGCAATATCCAAGGTCAGGCGAAACATGGATCAGGAGGTCTTGTCAAAGGTGGAAATTACCACAAACGTATGGGAATCAGAGGTTAGGTAAGACAGAGATGGGAGCAGTGTGCTAATAATTGTCAAAAATGGGAATACTAATCTAGAACTGAGCATTAAATACAGGCAAAAAGATACACATGATAATCTCTAAGTATATGTAATACAATTCACAATGTGTAAGAGAAGGAAGAGAGAAAGAGAGAGATTGAAAGTGAAAGAGAGAAAAGAGATAAAGAACCTGCCATAGAGGTTGACTAGGAGAAGGGGAGGGGAATCGGGGGACATTGGTGGTGGGAAATGGGCAGTGGTGGAGGGGATGGGTTCTGGAACACTGTATGACCAGAACTCAAACATGAACATCTTTTGTCATTGGATATCTCATGGTGGTATAGAAAATATTTTTTAAAAAATGCATGCAAAAAATGTATTCACTTATAAACCAATTCTTCTCCAAAAGTTTTTTCATGGCTTCCCTTCACATCTTTATTCCTTAAACTATAGATGATGGGATTCAACATGGGGATAATAATAGTATAAAATATCGACAATATCATGTCATGACCCAAAGCATAACTAGAACTTGGTCGCACATACATGAACAGTATTGTCCCATGATATATGGACACTCCAGTGAGGTGAGAGCCACAAGTAGAAAAGACCTTCCTTCTCCCTTCAGCAGAACGCATCCTCAGGATGGCCAACAGGATGAACCCATAGGAGATCAGGACAATCAGGATAGAGATTGCCTCAAAAATCCCCACAAAATAAAAAGAGCAGAATCTGGTTGATATGAGTATCAGAACAAGAAATAGCAAGAAGTGGAGGAACGTCACAAAAGAAGTGCCTGATTTCATTGGATGCACAGAAGGACAGACTAAATGTTGCAAAGGTATGTATACAAGAGTGTAGGATACCACCCATATAGGAAGCGACAATGAGTGACACGTAGACCCTGGGGGACATGCTCACCGAGTATGTGAGAGGGTTGTAGATGGCTACATAGCGGTCATAGGCCATTGCAGCCAGGAGGAAACTCTCTGCGGATCCAAAAATAACAAAAGAAAAACAACTGAGCTGCACAACCATAATAGGAAATGGTTTTGTCCTCTGACAGGAAGTTGACTAACATTTTGGGGGTGACAACTGTGGAATAGCAGGCATCCAAAGATGACAAAACACTCAGAAAATAATACATGGGGTTATGAAGTCTGGAATCCCCAATGACCAACACAACCAGACCCAAATTCCCAATCAGAGTAAAGAGATAGATTGCGAGAAAAAGGAAAAATAACAATACTTGCAGCACAAAATCATCCGTGAGGCCCATTAATTTAAACACAGTGACCTCGGTTCCATTTTTCAGCTGAACTCTATGTAAATTTAAATCTGATGCCATCTCTGACATTTCAGTCTTAGTGCCTGTGTTTTAGAGGAAATACTTTTTGAAATTTGTTCCCCCAGTTTTATCTACATGTTTTCCATTAGTAGGGAGCGATGATTTCTTTTTTAGTAATGGAATATACAGTGATGAATATATTGGAATCTAGTTGTTGCATTTTACTATACAAGGAAGAAAGGTCATTGAGCTTTTCAGTTGGTGACTGAAGTTGTCATATTAATAAAATGCTAAATGATATCTTTTCCAACTCAATATTTGTTACATTTGGTTTTTTAAATATTATATTATCTAAAACTCACAAAAGTAAGTAATATAGTAATAGTTCACTAGAATACTATAGCAGGGATGAAATACTTGAGTATTAGTTCTAAATATTTTATACAGTATACATGAAATATCATTAATTAATATTCACTCATTATTAAAATGGGTATTAACTGATAACATCACAAGAATAACTGAAATACATGACAAATATCTCATGAAAATGTTTTGATTTTAAATGATGCATCTATCTAGAAAGTGGAATAACAATTTCACATTTCAACTTTTCATTCAGTTAAAACAATGTTATGATATGTGCCCAAAAGGTTTATTATCCATACAGTGGATCAAAACTAGCAAATGTCTTTTTCCCTGGCAATCACCTGGCAATCACCCAATTCCAGTAGTTTCCGTTCTAAGGCAGTGGTAGACAGGTCAGCAGATAATATTCAAGAGATAAATGCACCTGCTTGAAAATAAGACAAACAACAGAGTGTAATAAAATAAAACAAACAACGCAAAATCGTAAGATGTCTGTTATTTTCCAACACTTGTGCAGCAGGATTCAACAATCTTACAGGTTCTTCTCTTCCTTCCCGCCCCTTTTATAAAAAAAAATTCCACTTGTTATTCCCAAAATAGATCCTACTAAACAATTCTATTTTGGCCAGGTAGTTTTTATCTCTTTATTTTTTCTCCTATCTTTTCTTTTTAGTTTTATATTAAAATACTATTTTGGTATTTCTCTAGTTAATTTTATTACACCTAGAATTCGTCAGTGTGTTTTATGACACAGTTCTGTTACAGGTAAATTAAGTATGGCCACAGAGTTATTATAGTGGGCAGTTGGTTTCCCTTGGATTGCGCTGACCTGGTTTCAATCTTTGGCACCTAATAATTACCCTGCACCCCATCAGAGTGACCAATAGGCACAGAGATGAAAGTAGCCTTGAGCTCAAGCACAGCCAGTGGCCCCCAAATAGCAAAATTGTAAATTGTGTATTCCTTTTAGTACATTTCTAATGTTTCTGGAATTTCTTGCACTGTGAAGTGCATTTTATATACTACTAATTAAGCTGTGTTTACGAGATTACCTTAAAAGACAAACATCAGGGTATTTGGCACCTCTCGATGTTTGATTTTCAGTGGTTACTGCCCTTTCCAGACATGTCCTCATACTGTTTATCATTCACTGGAATAGTTCTAATGTGAATGACTGAAAAAAAATTCTAGGAGACACTTTAATCTGAACTAGAATCTTAATTATTAAAGCACAATTACATCCTTCATCATTCATGTTTAGTAAGATAACAGATTGACTTCTATGACCTAATGACAAGGAGTTTAAAATAATTTTATGCTTTTATGGGTCACACCCAGCATTGCTCAGAGGTTTCTCCTGGCTCTGCACTCAGGAATTACTCCTGGCAGTGCTCAGGGGACCATATGGGATGCTGGGATAGAACCCGGTCGGCACATACTGGCTGCGTGCAAGGCAAATGTCCTACCTGTGGACTATCGCTCTGGCCCCCTAAAATAATTTTAAAAACTGCTCCCAAAACACTGATGCAGCTAGCTAAACTAGAGACTTACAAAAGTAATGCTCGTGGTGCAAAAATATGGTGCGACTTTCAAATTGTGAAAAGAAAGAAGTCTTAATGGACTTAAACAATTGTATTATCACATATTCTATGTAACAATAAATAAAGCTATAGTTTAGGAAAATTGTTATTGTGACTTTTCAACATTCAGCATAAGGTATATATGACATTTGTCAACAGGCAATTTCTTTTAATGAAATGATAATTCTATGTCAATGACAAAGAGCTAAAACAAAATACCTGGCATGGAATTGTCACTTGAGCACCACCAAGAGCAAGCCCAAATCACAGTACCAGAGATGTCCATGAATATCACCATTTACGATCCAGTCAGATCCTATAAACCTCACACCATAAAAAGCAAATAATAATAATAATAACAACAACAACAACAACAATAATAATAATAATGAGATGTTTCACATTTTCAACAAGGAATTAACATAAACTGAGACAACCATACTCTGTTGATCTCACTGAAAACTGAAGAACTTATTTTACTAACTCACTTTGCACTAATGAATGCTACATAACTGAATCTCAAAACTAATACAAGTTCTGTTCAGATAGTTTTCATGACCCTAGTGATGCGAACAAGACGGATGCTTCATTAATGCACATAAGTGTTTTGAGTCCCCATATTCACCATCATTCCTATTTGTCCACTTGGTTAACAGGTATTTTGCTCAATGTGGTATTTGTCTTGTCTGTATTAAAAGTCCTTTTCTCAACGCTGGTTGGAAGTGGGAGAAATGTAAGACAAGTTTCTACTTGGGATGCACACATAGATATGAAAACAAAAATGAAAATGAAAAAAGCATAAAATAAGGCTTACCTGAAGCATAAGATCCAAAGGATTATTTTTTTTCTTTCATCTGATCTTTCCCTGCCACCTATGTTCAAATTCATGACAAGTAGAAAAATTTTAGTGCAATATTCATTGAATTCACCACTAACTGTAGACATCTAATTCTATTTGACTCCCCATGAGAAAACCTCATAAACTAACTTAGAACTGAAGTTATCTTTTGCTGTTTATGTGAAACTGCAGCTATGATGCTGATGATATATTTTTCCTAAATAGAATTTCTATAATAATGATGCTGATGATAAAAAATATTGAGACTTTTGGTTAAAGGTTTTATATATGTGTTATATATATATATATATATATATTAAACTATTACCAAAGTCTCTCCCTCTAGATATAAATATATTCTTTTCCACTCTCTATATTTTTCCAAGAATATATATAAAAGAATATATACATATATTCCTTTTCAGAGATATATAAAAGAGAATGAAGTCAATAGGATGATTGTATTTTTGATGGTGCTTACAAGTTAGAATTGAAATTTTAATTAAAGCCTAAATATGTGTGCAGATTTAGTCTTTTCTCAGACTTTCCTAGAGCAGTCCCATGGAAGGTGTCGGTCCTTCAATATTACCATGAAAATTAGCGTGTTAAGCAGCTGTTTTATATGATTCCTTTTCTAAAGCACTCAAACTTCTCCCATAGAGTAATTAGTCAATTAGCCTCCTTGATCTCTTGAGACTGGATATTTAATTGTAGACAAGGTCCACTTTTAATTTACCTGAAACACATCTTCAGTGGAAAAGTTCCAAACTTTACTTTGCTTATTTTTATGTATATAGGTTTAAATATCATACAAAACCTTGCCTACTTCTTACTTGACCAAATATTTCTTCACCCAAGAGAATACAAAAGAAATCTGAAATATACATAAGCTCATGCTTTTTACTTTTTTATTCATCAGATAAGTTAAAAGTTTCAGAAATTCCATTTTAATTATTATCCCTTTATTTTTGCAATCTAGTGAGCCATTTTCCTATGTTGAACATATTCTATAATGATGCTGGTTGAGTAGAAGTAACACTGATCCTTCCATTAATCTTTTGAATATTTCACTTCCATGAACTATAAACAAAATTCCTAAGCACCAGGGTCAAATTTCCTCACTATAGAGAAACTGAAAAACTTTTATGTTTCTTTCTTGTAATTATTTAGAGGCATTTTAATTTCTTAATAACAATACAAGTGATATTATTCACTGGAGAAGGGGAATAGACACCCCTAATTCTTGTCAGATGACATTTTTAAAAAATAAATAAAATGCGTAACATATGCCCACATAGTATTTTTTACACAGATCATGTACTCAGGTGAATTTATTTTTGTTCCTTTTAGGGGCTAGAGAGATAGTCCAGCAGGAAAAGCACATGACTTCCCATGCGGCTGACCCCACAATGATCCCTGAGCACAGAGCAAGGGAATAAGCTTTGAGCACAAACAGGTATGGTTCCCAAAACATGGCAAAACAAAATGATTTCAGAATATAAAATTAAAAATTAGGCTATATACCTGATATGTCAATTTTTTAAGTATTTTATTATACCACCGTGAGATATACAAATAAAAAGATATACAATTAAAAGTTCATATTTGGGTTTTGGTCATACAGTGTTCCAGCACCCGTCCCTCCCACCAGTGCCCATCTCCCACCACCAACATCCCCGGTTCCCTCCCCCTTCCCTAGCCCACCTCCATGGCAGGTTCATTTGCCTATAAATGGATGTACATGGAGAAGATTATGTTGAGCAAAATTAGCCAGAAGGAGAGAGACAGATACAGAATGACTGCATTTATTTGCATGACATAAATAATATGTCAATTTTATAGTATTTATTTTAAAATTGTATAGAGTCATGCATTTTATTGGGAATAGATATTAACATATTATAAATAATAATATGCACTTACCTGCTGGACTATCTCCAACTCCACTCTGCCATGTTTTTGTAATCAATTTTTATTTGGTTTTTGGGCCACAACCCAGTGATGCTCAGAGGTTTCTCTTGGCTCTGCACTCCAGATTCACTCTTTTTTTTTTTTTTGGTCAAACCCAGCGATGCTCAGGAGGTTTCTCCTGGCTTTTCACTCAGTAATTACTCCTGGCGGTGCTTGGGGGACCATATGGGATGCCAGGGATCGAACCAGAGTTGGCTGCGTGCAAGGCAAATAAATGCCCTACCCACTGTACTATTGCTCTGGCCCCCAAATTCACTCTGGTGGTGCTCAGGGGACCATATGGGATGCTGGGGACCGAACCCGGAGTTGATCTTGTGCAAGGCAAGTGCCCTATTCACTGTGCTATTGCTCCAGCCCAAACCCTGTTGAGCTATCTCCCTGGTCCTGAGGTGTTGTTTTTAGAAAGTCTGCATATCTGATTCATTGATTGCTAAAATTATTTGTTGAAAATCAATGTAAGGTCGATTCAAACATGTGAGACTAAAGGATTAGCCTTTTTTGAAGGGGCAGGTCACTCAGTGCGAACACTCTAGGACCAGACCCCCCCTATGGCTCTACTCTGGGGGACCCTTTCCTTGTGGCAGCTTACTGTGAATGCCTCATCCTTGTGAATGGAACCCTCCTCCTTCTGCAGAGGGCCTTTGGTTATGTGTACCAGTATGTGCCCAGTAAAACTCCCCCCATATGTTGGATGACAGGCTTAACTAGTTTGGGAGCCTTGCTGTCTTACCCACTCACAGCTCAATCTACTTACATGTTCTTAAGCCAAGGTTCATCCTAATGAGATCTCTCTTCTATGTAGACACTGCTAGAGGGCGGGGCAGTTGCAGAAGTCACCTTGACTCTGAATAACTTCTGTCTTATTATACATCTACTAAGTCTTCTATGTTTTCTAGATTGGGCACAGCTCCTCTTTATACCCACTGCACCCAGCATGGGACAGTTAGATTTTTTTTTTTTCAATTTTATTACACCACCTTTAGATATACAATTGCAAGATGCTTATGCTTGAGTTTTGGTTCTACAGTGTTCCAACATCCATCCCTCCACCCAAGCCCATCTCCCATCACCAGTGTCCACACCTCCCCCCTCCCCATTCCTGCACCCCCAACTACATGGCGGGTTCTGTATATCTTTTCTCTCTCCTCTCTATCTCTCCCTCCTGCCTACACATCGTAGAATGCAGTACATTAAAGGACATAAGTGTTTCCACTAGTTTGATGAACCGCGTGACCGCAAGAGAGACCATACGATGGCAAGAGGCTGCGCGACTTGGGGGCCTCTTGGTCAGCTGAGTTAGGGGAGAGCTGAGTGCCAGTTCTCCCAGCTGCGCTCTGGAGGCTCTGCATGCTATGGCTGATCGCCCCAGGGCAGCTCCTGGGTGGGGCCACCGGCTCTGGGACAAAATGGAGAGGGGAAGGGGTGACCCCACCTCCATCTGATAAATTTCCAGTGACTTGGGAGCCGCCTACCTGGGCTTGAACTCGTTTTGCTCTGTAATCTGGTGTCAGAATTTACCAGGAGACTACCACCCTGGCTACGTTGAAGCTATCATTTAAGATTATAGGAAGGAGCATACTAGTTTGCCCTCAAGCAGGTGAGTGTGACCCTTTCAATATATGGAGAACAAGATACTCAAAATCACCCTGGTGCAGATAATAAATAAGATACCATCTAGATTACATGAAGCTCATGAAATTAAGATGTATTACTTTATATCAGCTCTCTCTCCAGTATTTTACATAAGAGATAATCTCAGTAGAAGGGATTAGTCCTTGGCATAATCCTTTGTTTATACCTGTAATAGGGTGTGGCACCACCCTTCTACAAGCTGTTTAGGGTTCTTTGTTGACAGTACACACCCTGTCAGAGATAGGATTACTTTGGTGTATATAAGGGGACTGACTGAGGCCCCTTCCCTTTTTCCTGCTCCTTCTTTTGGGTAGGACTCCTCTTGGGTGAAATACTCTCTTTTGTGGAGACTTGGGCTTTCTTGAATGGTCTAAGTTCTGACCAGAACTAGAGTTCTTTCATTATATTGGATTGGGCTCATTGAGCTTTTGTACTATTAAAGCCTTTTTGGAACTGCGCCAGACTCGTCAGTTTTCATCCGTTCCCCGGCAGCCTTGGAGGAAGAAGAGAATTTCTGTCCTGACACTGTCGGGACCCCAGCGGCATCCCTGACACCCCCTGTTTTTCTGTTCTTTAGTTTTTGCCTTACTATGTCTTTTGGGGGCTGAGGGGCTCACTTCCAACAATGCTCAGGGGTTACCCTGGCTCTGCACTCAGGAATCACTCCTGGAGGTTCTTGGGATGCTGGGGTTTGAACCCAGGTCAACTGCGTGTGAGGCAACTGCCCTGGCGTGCTGTACTATGCTCTGGCCCCCTTAGTATTTCTTAAGTATTTCATGAGTGTCTTAGAATGTCTAAATGTGAGTATCAAGCTGTTTCTGTCTCAGCCTCCATTCTTGCAAGTTCCTTGGAATACTCAACCTCCAGACCCTTGCTTGCCTTTTTCTCATCATTTAGGTCTCATTTGAGTTCATCAGAGCTTTTGGTGCTACGTCAAAGATATCTCAGCCTACTCAAGGGTTGAGATTTATGCCTGTGTTTTCTACTCAAAGTTCAAAAATAGTTTTAGCTTTTTTCTTTTGGGATGGATCCATTTTGTGTTAATTTTTGCTGTGGTAGGCAGGTTTATTCTTTGGAATGTGGATGTTGAGTCATTTGCACATTTGCAAACCATTCTTTTCCCATTGAATATCTAGACTCTTGGCAAAATTAACTTGATGTAAGTCTGAGAGCTGGTACTGGCTTTCCCTGTTCCCAGATGCTCATGAGGCGCCCAGGAGAGATGGCAGGTTCTAGCCCTGGCCCGCCACCCCAGCAGCGCCCTTGCAACAAACCAGACGACACCTGCACGACAGAGCCTGGCAAGCTACCCGTGTCGCTTTTGATATGCCGAATACCAGTAACAATTATAGACCTCATTCCCATGACCTGATGGAATGGTTTGAGGCTCTTTATGTTCCTGAGCAAGCAGGTGCCCTTGGGCTCTACTTGTATGAGACAGGACATATGGAGATGTTACTGGTGCCCGCCGAAAGCAAATCGATGATGAACGGGAAGACAGTGATAATGTGCACTTGATAAAAATCTAGATTATATGGATATTTATATATTTAATTTAAATCTTTCATTCATTAATGTCACTTACATTAATAATTTTTTTTAATTTTGAAGATACCTAGAAAAGCTCAGAACTTGCTACTGGCTTTACACTCAGAATTTTGTTTTTGGATGGGCACTTTGTGGGTCACACCTGGTGCTGCTCAGTGGTGTGACACAGGAATTACTCCTGGCAGTGCTCATGGGGTCACTGGGATTCTGGGGTTGCTGGGGATCAAAGCCGGTTGGCCGGATGCAAGGCAAACACCCTTAGTGCTTTACCATAGCTCTGGCTCCTCATAATTTACTCTTGAAGAGCGTTTAAAAACATTTATTTGAAGTAAAAAAATTCACTGTCCTCAATATAATTTAAATAATTATCTTTGTAGTTATATATTCTATTCAGCTATCCTATTTGTTCACAGATACTTATTTTTGTAGCTTATTATTGTTTATCACTTCACTTGTACCACTTGTCTTCCCATTGTTCATCCATTTGCCTCGAGGCGGCACCAGTAACATCTCCATATGTCCAGTTGCATGCTAGTGTAGCCCAAGGGCATCTGCTCACCCGGGAACATGAAGAGCCTCAGACCATTCCTTCAGGTCATGGGAATGAGTCCTGTCACATGCTTAGGTAGCCCAAGGGCATCTGCTCATTCCAGGAACATGAAGAGCCTCAGACCATTCCTTTAGGTCATGGGAATGAGGTCTATAATTGTTACTGTTTTGACATATCAAATATGACATGGGTAGCTTGCCAGGCTCTGCTGTGCAGGTGGTATAATCTCAGTAGTAGGCTCTTATCTCGTGCATCTACTAATGAACCTATTACCTATTACTGTAAAACAAATATGTATGTCATTCATCAGTGTATTTTAACTTTGTTCAAATAATAATCTAGTATAGCGAGTAAAGCATTTGCCTTGCACAAGGCTGACCTGGGTTTAATCTCTGGCATAAAGTGTGGTCCCAGGAAGACAGCCTGAGTGCAGAATCAGGAGTAACCCTAAGCTTGGCCACATGTAGCCCCCAGAGTTAAATAAATGTTAATTAACTAAATAAAAATGACAAGGAATCAGGATATATTATTTTTATTCATAGCTTTCAGTCTACTTCAATCCTCTAATGTTTCCACTCATTACATTTTTATGTGTTAAATTTTCATGCAACACTAATAATATAAACATATAAAATATATACATATATAAGTGGGCACATTTACTGATAATGAATCATAAAATTATTCTGAGACATACTGTATTTTTCCACTTAAAGTAAATAAAAATCATGCTTATTTATTTTTACATGAATAAATCTTGGCAGGATATTTATACTTCATAATGTACAGCATGTTTCATACTTTTCAAAGTTGATTACAATGATTATTTCATAATGAAGATGAGAATTCTACATGGCATTAAAGCAGTTTTCAAGAGCACAAATGTGTTAAGCCCATTAGTAAAATTGGAGGAGTGGCTGTCATACCGTGCAGTTCAAATTCACCTTGTAAATCTTTCAGGACATTCCAGGTTTAAAATTTGGTCACTTGACAATTCAGCAAATTCTTGTCCTAATGGCAAATGACTAACATTTTATGTTTCAACTGAATAAAATTAATGAACCCAAATAATGTTTTGAAGTGTTAATCTGAAGGGAAAAATTTCTGACAATGTGCCTTTCTGTTTTATTTTGATTTAAAGCAAACTGTACCGACAGACGACTCTTTTCGGCAGGTTTTTTTAATTATTAAAGAGTTATACTGGGGCCAGAGTGATAATCCAGAAGGCAGGGCATTTTCGCAAGCGGCTGACCGGGTTCGATCCCCCGTATCCCATATGGTCCCACGAGCAATGCCAGGAGTAATTCTGAGTGCACAGACAGTAGTAACCCCTGAGCATTGCTGGGTGTGACCCCAAAAAAAAGCAAAAGAAAAAATAACTAAATAAAATAGTTGTACCTGAAAACACTTCTAAAGAATCAATTCTACAATATTCTTCATTTAATTAACATTTTAGGAATCTTTTTTATTTTAGTTTTAATATATGTTAACATTTTTCCTTAAAGTTACATGATTAAATTATTCATGTTTTTAAAAAAGTCTGAAAGTAAACAGTTTCAAAGTAACCGGTAATGATGAAAATAAAAATGTAATTACTGTTGAGTCAAAAATACAGTATAATTTTTAAATTTGAATTTTCTATTTAAACTTTATCTCTAAAGAGATAGAGATTAAGATAAAGAGAGCCACCTTACCTCAGCTATAATAGTAACATTTTGAAATAATGTTTGAATTAGAATTATGTTTGAAAATGCTTGAAAATAAATGGTAATGACACATCAATTAATTGAGTTAGTAATTTTGATATTATCACAAACTAGATATCTATTTCAAAGAATATTTAATGTTTTCACGTTTAAGTGACTGCCAATGAATTACATATATTACAGGCATTAAATTTTTGTTACATAGTCACTATTCTCTCCTATTATTGCTTCAGCACAGCCTGATGACTCAATTTATATTTACGTCATGAAAATAAAATAACAATATGAAAATAGAAATGAAGTTGCATGAATAAAAAATTTAATATGGGTCAGTTTGAGAAGTGTAAATATCATATAAAGAAACAAATCATCTTTATTTGTAAAATAGTGAATTATAGGTTTGCTCAACGCTTTAATGGGAAATATTATAGAATTCACAGAATAATTCACTGAAACAATTATTTTCTTCTGTTAACTGGGAACAGAATTTCAGACTAATATCCAATATTCTTAGCAGTTTCTTTCAATACTAATAAATGTGCTTCACTTATAAACCAATTCTTCTCAAAATTTTTTTCATGGCTTCCTTCACATCTTTATTCCTTAAACTATAGATGATGGGATTTAACATGGGAATAATAATAGTATAGAATATAGACACTATCATATCATGACTAAAAGCAGAGCTAGAACTTGGTCACATACATGAACAGGATAGTCCCATGATATATCGACACTCCAGTGAGGTGAGAGCCACAAGTAGAAAAGACCTTCCGTCTCCCTTCAGCAGAACGCATCCTCAGGATGGCCAACAGGATGAACCCATAGGAGATCAGGACAATTAGGATGGTGACTGCCTCAATGGAACCGACCGAAATAGGAGAGCAGAATCTGGTTGATGTGTGTATCAGAACAAGAAATAGCAAGAAGTGGAGGGATGTCGAAAAGACATGTCTAATTTTATTGGATGCACAGAAGGACAGGCTAAATGTGGCAATGGTATGTATACAAGAGTGCAGGAAGCCACCGATATAGGATCCAACAATGAGTGACACATAGACCCTGGGGGGACATGCTCACCGAGTAAGTGAGAGGGTTGTAGATGGCTACATAGCGGTCGTAGGCCATTGCAGCCAAGAGGAAACTCTCTGTGGATCCGAAAGTTACAAAGAGAAGCATCCTGGCGCAGCCATAGTAGGAAATAGTTTTATCCTCTGACAGGAAGTTGACCAACATTTTGGGGGTGACAACTGAGGAATAGCAGGCATCCAACGATGACAAAACACTCAGAAAATAGTACATGGGGTTGTGGAGTCGGGAATCCCCAACGACCAACACAACCAGACCCAAATTTCCTATCAGAGTAAAGAGATAGATTGCGAGAAAAAGGAAAAATAGCAAGATTTGTGTCCCAAAATCATCTGTGAATCCCATTAATTTAAACATAGTGACTTCAGTCCCATTTTTTCAGCTGAACTCTATGTAAATTTAAATCTGATGCCATCTCTGACATTTTAGTTTTAGCGCATGTGTTCTAGAGGAAATACTTTTGAAATTAGTTCCCCAATTTTATCTATGTTTTCCTTTAGTGAGGAGCAATAATTTCTTTTATAGTGACATAACAAGCAGTGATGAATATATTGGACTCTAGTTATTGCATTTTACTTACCATGGGTAAAGAGTATTAAGCTTGGTCAGCTGGTGATTGAATTTATGTTAATGAAACCGCATTCTGAAAGGTTTCTTTCCCATTACTTTTAGTTTTTAAATATTAAGTCATCTGAAATTCACAAAAATTACTATGGTAATAGTTCAATAGTATATAGTAGTAATGACATACTTGAATACTTATGTCATAAAATCCAAGCTCTATATTTTATGCAACATCCTTGAAATATATATTTTAATATTAACAGATTGTTAAAATTAGAAAAAGTGACTGACATCACAAGACTGAATGGAGTTAAATAAAATACCTTTGGACCATGTTTGATTGTATAATGATGCCTTCATCTAGAAAGTAGAAAAACAATTTTACATTTCAACTTCTCTTGCAATTATGACAAATCATGACGAGTTTTCAAGATTATGTCATACACACATTACTAACAATAGAAGCAAAAGTTCGGTTTTTTTCTGCCAATCACCTAGGTCCAGTAGTTTCTGTTGTAGAGCTGTGGTAGACAGTGTTGCAGACATTATCATAGAGATGAAAACACCTGTTTGAAAAAAAACACAAAAACAGAGCCAGAGTTTTACCTCTTTTGGTATTTGTGTCTTTGGCCAGCATATGTTTAATGAAACTCAACAGCATTATGAATGGCCTCTTTTCTTTCTCCATTTGTATTTCTCAAAATAGATTATAATAACATTCATTTTTAGGCATTGCCGTTTCAGTTTATTAGTTTTGTACTCTTGTGTTTTCATTTTAACTTTGTTTTGATCACGTTTGGTAGCATTTCTACTTCTAGTTATTATTATCTCTACAATGCTTTGTTAGATCTAGGGCTAGATCTATCCCTGGCCCGCCACCCCAGCAGAGCCCTAACAAGCCAGACGACCTCCCACCACTCCATGAGGGACGCCATCTTCCACATCCGGACGTCCCCTCGTCAGAACACCACCCAGCAGATGAGCCTATCACAGCCTGGCTTACTGGCCGCAAGTGTGCATGGTTCATCAATAAATGCTGTATTTAGAGGTGTCTACTATGCCACCTGCACGACAAGCCTGGCTAGCTGCCTGTGTCGTATTTGATATGGCAAATACCAGTAACAATTATATTAGGTCATTCCCATGACCTGATGGAGTGGTTTGAGGCTCTTTATGTTCCTGGAGCAAGCAGATGACCTTGGACTCTACTAGCATGAGACAGGACATATGGAGATATTACTGGTGCCCGCTCGAGCAAATGCTTTGTTGTGTGATACAGTTTTGTTAAAAGTAAACTAGATAGGGCCAGAGAGATAGTACAGTGTGTCCAATACTTGTATTGCACACAATTTTTAGTGTTTGATCCCTTTCACCACTTTTTGGTACCCTAAACCCCACCAGGAGGTATTCCTGATTACAGAACTGGCATAAACCTTGAACACAACTAGATGTTTCCCAAAACACAAAACAAACAAAAGGATAAGTTATGTATTACTTTAGTATATTACTACTGTTTCTGGAATTCATAACACTTTGAAATACATATGATCTGCTAATAACAATTTTGGCCACCAGTCAGTGTTTGGTGTCTGTGGCTATTTCCCGTATATGTCCTCAAACGGTTTCTCATTCAGTGTAATAGTTATAAAGTGAATGATTGGACAACCCTGAAAAGAGACTTTAGTCTAAATTGGAACTTCAATTATTAAAAATTCAATTATTAAATGCTTGAATATTCACATTTTGGAAGATAACAGAAGATTAACTTTTATGTCCAAATGAAAAGAATGTTTAAAATAATTTAAGAACAGCTCCCTAAAACCCTAGTGCAATTAAATTAGAAAGTTACAAAGGATAAAACATGGGTTAAAATACTGTGTAGTTTTCAAGTAGTGGAAAGAGAAAAACAATAACATTATTTAAACTACTGTTTAGAAGAGAGAAAATATATATTTCTGTTTTCACAGAAAATTTTACATAGATCCATCAGTTTTCTAATGCAGAAAATAAGAATTTCCACTAAGAAGACTCCAGGGTAAAACACATTGGACATTGTAATTATAAATCATACGCATAAGCTTACAAATACTCTAACTTCATATGTACAACCATAAGTATGTTCTGTATGCTGAACCAGAGCCTCTCAGACATGGGCAGAGCTACTACTTGCTCTCCCTGTGCCCAGCTGCTTGTGAGGCTCCGGGAGGCATGGCGGGTTCTAGCCCTGGCCTGCCACCCCAGCTGAGCCTCACAACAAGCCAGACCACCCTCCCCACTCCATGGGGCCTGCCATCTTCCAAATCCGGACTTCCCTCTCATCACAACTCCACCCAGCAGACCAGACTATCACAGCCCGGCTCTCTTGGCCGCTAGCGGCCGCACGATTCATCAATAAATGCTTTATTTAGAGGTGACTACAACAGTATGCCACCAGCATGGCAAGCCTAGCAAGCTGCTTGTGTAGTATTTGATATGCCAAATACCAGTAACATTTATATTAGATAATTTTGTGACCTAATATAATTGTTCGGAGGCTCGAACTGAGTATGCCTAGAGCGGATGGATGCCTTTGGGTTCTACTAGCATGAGATGGGACATATGGAGATATTACTGGTGCCCGCTCTAGCAAATAGATGATTAACGGGAAGATAGTGATAGTGATAAGTGTATTCTAGAAATTGAGATTATAGTCAATTTCTAACTTCTCTTTAATCCTGATCATTTATGTATTGCTGATTACAGCACACAAAAGCCTAATAAAATAAAGCGCACCTCTTTTTTTTTAATTTTAGAGGTGACAAAAGTTTCTATAGTTGTCAATTAATAGTGAAAAAGCATTCATAGTTGTTAGGTCCTCTGGATACTATATTTAAATATTTTGTCTTTTTTCACCTCCATTATTTACTTTCCCTCCTTTTTTTCTCTCCTTTTTCTCTCTCATCAAACACACAGAATATTGAATTTTTAACAAAACATAATCAATTTTAAAGAGTTAGGTAAACTATCACTCTCTCTCAACATAAAAATACAGATTCAGACATTCAGACAAAGGTATTGCAAAAACTAGTTCAAATAAGAAGGAATGTTATGGCAGAAGCTATCATAGAGTATTATGTGGTTATCAGGGGTGTCAATTTTATACTTGTTGTCTAATTCAGTCTAGATATTAATTAAAAACCAAATGATTCAATATCTGTCTATTGAAAGAAAACAGGAGAATTAGACATGTAACTTAATTCTGGTTACTTGTTTTTAAGAGAATAAGGATTTAATAGAGTTTCTCTGATTTCTACTCAACATTATTATAGCAATCCTACTTTGGTATGTCATAATTCTGAAAATGTTATCACTTTGAAATCGTAAAATATAATATCCTCATTCATTAAAAGTCAATATTTTAAATCAATAAGTAGCCTATGATGTAATGAAACTATGAAAAAGTTGCTTCAGAAACATTTTGCTTACTAGTAAAATTAAATTGATTTTTGTTTGTGTCTCTTCAGAAAAAACTTACTTAAACCATAATATCATATCCCTAAAACATATTTGATTTTATTTTGCTTTTTTGGGTCACACCCCTGCAATGCTCAGGAGTTTCTCCTGACTCTGCACTCAGGAATTACTCCTAGCGGTGCTTGGGGGACCATATGGGATGCCGGGATCAAACCGGGCAGGCACAGCGCCGCGTGCAAGGCGAATGCCCTACCCGCTAGGCTATTGCTCCAGGCCCCATATTTGATTGTTAATCATTATCACTTAACCATTTTCTTAAACTCTAAATATATTTATTTAATATTAAGATTTCTATTCTGACATTTATCTTTCATTATATACATTTAAAGTTTTAATTGCTAGTTTCATTGACAAAATATGTAGGCATGTCTTTCATATTCCCTGAAATCTGATTTCAGTATTATGAGATTCAAATTTTAATGCCATTTTTGTTAAAGCAGATCGTTTTTCCTTAAGATGTATAAACTATTTTGAAACTCAAAAATATGGTTTCTAAACTTTTTTATGTTATTAAAAGCATTCCTCTTACCTGTTGAAATAAACTTCTCCAACAAATGAGGTATGCTATGAATATCATGGCTTTGGATTCATATTGTCCTTTTAACTTCTTAAAGTTCACAGTGATTCCTCAGGAGGACCCACACCAATTCTTTCCTTGGGCTTAAAAATATAAAATGTATATTCTTTTCATATTAAACAAGCTAATGAATCTGGATAATGAATTGCATGATGAAATGACTATGTGAATGCACTTTGGCCTTTGGCCATAAAAATGATCCCTTGGTGGAAAAAGAAAATAATCACTCTAGACTGATTTCTCACTCTAACATTAATGCCATTAAGTCGCTGACTTAAATGATCAAAACTCCAGTTTTCTCTTCCTGGGACTATGACCTTTCTAAATCTTTGGATATCTTGTAGTCCTATAGTCCTGGACATGATAAATATAATATGAATATAGGATTTCCAGCAGAATTTACAGTTATTTGTTAAAATTATTATTTTTTAGGGAAATTGAGGGAAAGTAGCATGAGTAGGGTGCTCACTTTGTCCATGGTCAACCTGGTTTCTATCCTTGGAATTCCATAAAATTCCAGAACACTGCCTGGGGTGATTCCTGATTGTAGAGGTGGAAGTAACCCACAAGTATCACCAGTGACGCCCTTTCAAAAAATGTACTGTTTTTCAGTTTGATTAGAGCGCACTTATAATTTGGAGAAAAATATTCACTGCCATTTTAATATGAGATAAGAGATGCACATAAGATATGTATTATTGTTGGGCCAGAGAGATAGTACAGTAGGTAGAATGCTTGCCTTGCATGAGGCAGACCTGGGTTCCATCTACAGCACCCCATATGGGCCCCCAAGCTTGCCAAGGAGTGATCCAGGAGTACAGAACCAGGATTAAACCCTAGCACAGTCGGGTACAGCTATTTCAAAATAAAAAGGTATTGGTATTATCTATAAGAGATATAGGGCAGTATCTAGAAATCATTGATATTCTACATAAAAATGACATTACAAATTACAAAATAAGACAAAACAATTTCATCTTTAGAGGTCTTGTCTTCCCTTGTAGATCTCTTTTGATATATAAATGAATACCTGAGTAGGTAACACAAGAAACTAGTGGGGAAATATTGGATATCTAGTCTCTACTGCACTCATAGTTTGTAAGCCAGTACATACAGAGCATTAGTTATGTCATTAGAATATGATGGAAAGAGAAATTAAAAGATGATACTAGCATGAAACTCAACTATAAAAAAGTAATTAAATGCAATCCTAAATTGATCTACATTTAATAGATCAAATCAGTTAATTATTTTAGATCTAATAATTAACATACAGCCATCCCAATTGGATTTAAACAACTCTTCTTGTTGAAAATAGACACTGAGACCGCAGTGTATATAAAAAGCAAACAATAAGAAATTATTTGAGAGAATACTATTGAAAAAAATTATTAAAAGTAATACATTCATCATCTAATTTTAGAATTTAAAGTTCAAGTAATCCTGAAGCAGTTCAGCATGAGGAAGGCTTTCCTTGTTCTTGGATAATCCAGGTTTCATCATCAGCATCCCAGATAACCGCCATGGGTCCCACCTGGAGTGATCCCTGAGTAGAGAGCCAGTAGTAAACCCTGAGCACCACCAGATGTTGCCTGAAAACAAAAACAAAAAACATAAATAGTAAAAATAATCATGGAGAAGAGTATTGGCAAAATGTTGGATATATATGTGAAACAGTATAGAAGTAATCCGTCAGAAATAATCCAGTACAAATGTATTTAATTTTGAGGGTGAGAGACTCCCCTAGATGTACTTGGGATTTGAAGACCATTTATAGTTATACTTGGCCAGGCGACATTGTCTAATAGGCCAGCCGCACTGTTCTGCCTGAACCCGGCACTGCTGAGAATTATAGAGCTACTTTGCACAGTGCACACAGGTCACTTAAAACTCTATATATAGGGGCCGGAGCGATAGCCCAGCGGGTAGGGTGTTTGCCTTGCACGGCCGGCCCATGCTGGCCCGGGTTCGATCCCGGCATTCCATATGGTCCCCGAGCACCGCCAGGAGTGATTCCTGAGTGTAGAGCCAGGAGAAACCCTGAGCATTGCCGGGTGTGACCTAAAAAGAAAAAAAAAAAACTCTATATATAAATTTCTAGGCGTTATGCCTGCCGGGTATGCACTTCTGTCCTATCAGCTATCTCCCTGGCTTACCAACTTCTATGTTTTATTATTTCTAGAAAAAAACATGGAGGACTCACTATATTTTGAACTGACATTTGACTTCTAAAATAACTTTATTCCACAAAAAATAAACATTAACCTATTGGTCAAAGCACAGAGAAAACTCAGAATAAAGCTTAAACCTTATTGTAAAACCTATTACTAAAATAATTCTAGGAAAAATGTAGGATATCTGTAAGACCATAATCTCATTACAATCTTGGGATTACATTTAAAATTATATGAATTCTAGATCTTACTTTATCTTCAATGAAATTTTCTGTGCAAAACACACTGTTGAAGGAATGGACAAATAAACCACTTTAAAACAATTGATAGGCCATTATCAAAATATCGTGATTTTGAATTGAAACTCGAAACAAAATAAAAAAACGGTTAAAATGTCATTAACCTAAAGAGATATTTCACCATCTAATATACACATAAAGAATATAACCTCATGACGTATAGTTAAACGTCATGTACAGCAGAAATAAATACAATCACCTCCTTAATTTTATTGAGAGGCTGTGATTCACAGTTGTCAAGGAACATTTTTGTGCGTGCCTCCTTGCAGCTCAACATCCACTACCAGATTGCTGCTTCCCATCCCTACACCACCCACACACCTATCAGTAAGGGTAAAGTAGAAATGATATAATTATTATATAATAATAGTAATAATTAATAGTGCAGAGGCCAATGGGATCATACCATGGATAAGACCATATTTGCCTTGCAAGTGGCAGGCTGCTTTCATCCCTGACATTACATCCATATGTAATTCACTGAAATTTTCCAAGAATGAGCCCTAAGCATGGAACAAGGAATAAGCCTTGAACAGAGCTGCATGTGGCCAATTTCTCACCCCCAATTATTTTTTCTCAATAAAACCATTGACAACAGAATGTAAACATAAGATGAAGAACCACTTATACTCTTGTGCTTTATTGGACTCAATAAGAGTGGTGGAGCTACTTTAGAAAACAATCTCACATTTTCTTATGAAGCGACACTTAGGATGAGTGGTCAGTCTCTGCTTTTTGCCTGAGAGGGACAAAATCATCTATGAACTTGAGGATGTGAATTCCACTGTAAATGGTCTAACTCTCCAGAGGTGTCAAAACTCATCTGGTCTTTTCAGAAAATAATATCACTCAGAACCTCTTTTTCCCATGCCAAAAATCTACCTCTAAGTAAACCAACAGAAAGCCAACACTCCCTCTCCATCTCACTGGCACCAGACTACTACTACTAGCTCCCTGGATCGTTCCAGAGCACCTTGAATGATGCTCTCACCTACACTGGGAGAAACCAATCTAGTCCATCATTGATAAAATTAATTCACTTTGGAACATCCACATAACATAAAGTCTCTCAATATCAAATTAGAAATAATCCTGTCAAGCTAACAAAGTATGCAAATGATTCTTCAATAATTTCTGTGCAGTGGAAAGAACTAAATTAAACTCTATATAGTTAAGGTAACTTGACTCCACTTATCTCATAAACTTCACAAAGAAAATTGCAAGAATGAAAACATTCTGAAATGCTTGAAATAAATGCGATGTGATTATGGTTTTGACTGTGTTTTACATAGCAAAACTAGATGTTGCATAATGTATGCTGTTTTAGAATGGAACTGAATGTACATGGAGAGGTAAGTTAAGATTCATGCTCAAGAGAGTGCATGGGCTTTCTCAGAGTGGAGAGTTGAGGGCACGTATCTTAGGGGCGAGGTGCAGACTTGATGTGTGCAGAAAACGTGGACCCAACAGCATGGACACAAGTGACATGGGCTGACAACACGGGTATTCTTTTTAGCTTAACAGTTAGTGACTGAGTAACTTCTTTAAATCCCTAAATCCATAGTTTTATTATATCCCAAGAATTCATATTCTGACCCCTAAATATCAGCATGCTCAAATAATTATCCACATATAGATAAGCCAGACCACCCTCCCCCACTCCATGGGACCAGCCATTTTCCACATCCGGACTTCCCCTCTCATCAGAACTCCACCCAGCAGACCAGACTATCACAGCCTGGATCATCGACAGTCACCCTGCAGCAGTTTTTTTTTTTCAATCCGGCCCAGGGATGCTGGAACCAGAGACTCTCAGACATGGGGCAGAGCTGCTACTTGCTCTCCCTGTGCCCAGCTGCTCCTGAGGTGCTGGGGAGGCATGGTGGCAGGCCCTAGCCTGCCACCCCTGCTGAGCCTCACAACATGCCAGACCACCCTCCCCCACTCCATAGATAAGATATATACATATATTATATAAATGTAAATATATATACATATTTATAATCAAATACTTAGTTTTTATTATTATATTATTTTACTGTGTCTTGCTTGCATGGTTCTTTTTTTTTGTTGTTTGTTTGGGGTTGATGGTTGATGGTCTGACATAGAAAAGATGGGCCCCCTGGGATGAACCCAGAGCCACGGCAGAGTCTGGCAAGATACCCGTGGTGTATTCGATATGTCAAAAACAGTAACAATAATGGACCTTATCCAATGAGTGGAGACATTACTGGCACCTGCTCAAGCAAATCGATGAACAACAGGAAGACAAGTGACAAGTGGCAAGTTTGTTTGGGGGTCATATCCTGACTCTGTGCTCAGAGTAGGCTTCTGGTAGGCTCAGGGACCATGTGGGATGCTGTAGATCAAACCTAGGCTGGCTCTTTTCAAAACAAGTGCCCTGCCTGCTGTATAATCTCTCTGGCTCCAGTTTGCATGTTTTCTGAAACATCGGATACTATAATCATTTTTATCTCTGTAGGTGAAACATATATTCTTCAACATTTTTCAAACGTGTCTTCCTAATACTTTATTTTCTGTATTTTGAAATGATTCTCAAAGTGTAGAGTTATTTGTTCTTTTTTTTTTTTAATTTGAGGCCTCTATGGTGCTTGGGATTCTTGGTCATATAATGGTACTCAACACAGAGCTTCACACATGAAGGTCTGTGTTCCAGTACTATTGTTTTTCTCCTCTCCCTTTGTTATTTTATTTCTCTTGATGTTCTCTGAGTTTCCCTGATCTGGACATTTTTTCAAACATGTGGTTTGGAATCTGACAATAATTCCAGGAAACTCTGTCATAATTACTTCTTTACTGTATCACTGTATCACTGTCTTCCCATTCATCATCAATTTGCTCGAGTGGGTACCTGTAACATCTCTATATGTCCTGTCTCATGCAAGTAGAGCCCAAGGGCACCTGCTTGCTCCAGGAACATAAATAGCCTCAAGCATACTCTTGTAGTCATCTCTAAATCCAGTATTTATTGATGAACTGCGCAGCTGCTTGCAGCCTAGAGAGCCGGCTGTGATAGGCTGGTCTGCTGGGTGGAGGTCTGACGAGGGAAGTCCGGAATGTGCAAAATCGAGGCCCTCATGGAGTGGGGGGTCGTCTGGCTTGTTGCGAGGCTCTGCTGGGGTGGCGGGTCAGGCCTAGAACCCACCATCCCTCCTGAGCGCCTCGTAAGCAGCTGGGCACAGGGAGAGCCAGTAGCAGCTCTGCCCCAGAGGTTAATTACATCTTAACTTCTTTTTATTCCCCTTTTTATAAGTCTTTGTATTCTTAAAAATAGCTTTATAATCTTTTTGCTTTCTTATTTTTTAACATTTCTGATAGAGTCCAAATTCAGAGGATATTTGTTTTCACAGTTAGTCCACTGGCAACTCATCAAAAGTATTTTTCATTTTAGTAACAGTATTTTCTACTGCTAATATTTTTCCCTGTTAGGATTTGCATTTTCTGTTGCTTCTTATGCTCTATCTACTTTTGCCATAACAATTCATAAAGCTAAGAATGTTTATGAATTGTTAAAGCTTATTAACCATACTTGTTTAAAAAAAAAACCTTGCCTTTTTAATAATTTTAATAGTTATGGCATACACCAAAAGTCACAACTAGTTAATTAATCCCTTACTGTCCTCTCTTCCCTGACTTTCTTTCCCACTGGTGGCCATCATTCTGTTGCCCAAGTCTGATTTTTTATGATAAATATATTAGGGCTTTAAAAAAAAACATCTAAAAATAGAGACTTTACACTCCAGTTCTACTCTGAACATTTATATTAAAATTAAACTTTGGGGAAGAGTCATAGGCTTTATGTTGGTTTTCTCTCCTTATGGCAGCCACATTTCTCAGATAATACAGTGCCATAATCCAAAACAAAGGGTAAAATCTTTTACTCAGAATTATTATCCAACTGAATCATCTAGACTGTTCCATTATCATCTACACTTTTCATTCAGGGTATATGCAAGAGCATGGAGAATTGACTAATGAGCATCCAATTGGTCTTCCTTTCCCAAAAGGAATACCAGACCTTTATCTGGGAATTATGGCTTTCATGTTCAGGGATGGGGGCCATAAAAAACATTCATCTGCATGAAGATCTTTGGGGATTTCTCACAGTGTAAAAGCCTTTAACATGAAGTGTGTGCTTCATGCAGCAAGCTCAGGAGTGATTCTCAGCAGCTCTTTGTGAGCAGGTAGGCTAAACCAGTACTTATTACTAACCCTTGATGTGAAAACCAGTATCTTAGAAGCTCTATCAGTACAAGTCAGACTAACGACCGAAATTATATCTGTTCTTTTGTTTTTTTTTTTTGCTTTTTTTGGGTCACACCTGGCAATGCTCAGGGGGTTACTCCTGGCTCTTTGCTCAGGAATTACTCCTGGTGGCGCTCAGGGGACCATATGGGATGCAGGGGATCATCGGCCACATGCAAGGCAAATGCCCTACCCGGCTGTGCTATCTATCGCTCCGGGCCCCTCTGTTCTGCTCTTTGTTTTAAAGTCATTCCATCACTACCATTGGCCGCTTAATGAAAATGAGGGTACTGTGACTCTAAACAATAGTACTCAGCATTCCCATTGACAAAACTGACCACTCAAGTGTTTGTCAGAGGGAAGAATAGTCATCGCCAAGTACCATATACCAGAATGAATAAATATCCTAAAGGATATACTATTCAGATTGGTAGCAGGTGAAGTGTCACTGATATATAAGATGTCTTCTCCGTAAGAGCTACTAAGCTATTTACCACCAATAGAAACAAGTTTTTATCTTTCCTATTGTTTACATTATATGAAGTGCTAAATCCTAGGGAGAGAGACTTCTGGTGTCCAACCAGTCTCCACGCTCCTGTGAAAATATAATCTCCAGTATCTGTCTCTAATACAGTTCTCATGCAATTAAACAGATGATTAGGAGAACTCTTTAAATTTTGTCATAAACTAATAAGGAATTTAATTCTAGCGTTTTACATTTAAATTTTATTGTTAAATTGTTAGAAGTGGTAACGCCAGACTAGAACTGAGCACTGAATATAGGCAAAGGAATTTACATGATAACCACTCTCTGTATGTACGGCAAACCACAATGGGTAAGAGAAGGGAGAGAGAGGAGAGAGAGAGAGAGAGAGAGAGAGAGAGAGAGAGAGAGAGAGAGAGAGAGAGAGAGAAGAGGCAAAGGGCCTTCTATAGATCCAGAATGGAAGAGGGGGAAAGAATCAGGGGACACTGGTGGTGGGAAATGTTCACTGGTGGAGGAAGGGTGCTGCAACATTGTCTGACTGAAACCCAATCATGAACAGCTTTGTAAATGTCTGTCTCGCCATGTTATAATAAAATAAAATAATAATAAAAATTAAAATGAATTTTATTAGCAAATGATTATTAGGCATGTGTACTCATTTTTTCTGAGAGTATTATTGTTGTAGCTGCTCAAGATAATTGTTATTCAAAAGAAACTGGAGAAAAAATTTCTAAATATTTGCTAGCAATTGAAACGACTCCTGTTAGGTATAACTGTTAAAAGAGATTATAAAGAAATAGCAGAAAAATGTTTAAGTTTGACAAAACCTTTATTTTAGATATGTATGCATACAAATAAAAATGCAATCTTACCTTCATCAATTATATTACACCAGAAAAGGGAATTAGTAACAGAAGATATATGGAATTAATTTTCTTTTCAAAAGCTCATTTTACAAATTCACTATTCAGTTAATAATTGCTAATTTGGCTCCTATTATATTATGGACTTGCTTACTGTATTTTAATAAACTTGGTGAAATATACAGTTGCTTAATATATTGTGAATATCAGAAAAATATTTTCATCAAGGTGAGATATTCATAGTGTCTTTGATAAATTTACCCAAATAATTCTTTTTAAAATCTTTAAAACAATACTTTTCAGAAAAATTAACAAGTTGCACTTGTTTATAAACTAGCTATCTTTTCCAAATATTCATGATATATAACATTACAATTTTTCTACTATTTTTATTTAATTTCAAAATCCTTAGACAAAATGAGGTACTGGTACATATTATTAGCCATCATATGCTAAAAATAATAAATATGGCCACCAGTTATTAAAAGCTCTATGCAAATATATATTTACACCATTAAATTATTTACACACTATGACTATATTGGCAATACAAATAACCAGGTTAGTAACTGGTGAACAAACAACCAAACAAAAAAGACATAAAGTAAGATAAAAATGGGCCATTGGTCAGTATTCTATAATCTTTAAGTAATATATCATTGAGTTTCAGTTGTCCTAACCAATTTATAAATAATTATATAGAAATACTCACACTCCATCTCTTTGGACACTCTGGTAGTGATGTGGTCATTATTTCAAAATTCTTTGCAAACTTCTGGGGCACAGAAAATATGTCATAGTGAAATACATTATCACTCTTCCTGCCATTAGTCCTACAGTCAAGTAAGAAAAATAATCTAACTTTGCCAAATCAAGATGAACAAATGGTAGGGCAGGATTTGCTTATTGTCCATAAGAAAGGGAATGTGGTTACAAAATTCAACATTTCTGAATAATGAGAAGTAAAGATATTCATTGGAGGTTTGTTGGAAGATGGATGAAATGAGAGCTATGGTAGGTTAATGAAGGTTTCCCCTGAAATACTGGGATTCTCAAAAAGTGGTGATACTGCCAGGGCTGGAAAGGAGGTTGTGGCCATTGAATAAAAAAATAAATAAATGGATTTCATGCTAAAATCAGCTGCACACTGATCAGGAACTGTATTTCCTGATTTGCTAGGCAACCGCCCCAACCTCAAAGAAAAAAAGATCACTGTCTCTCATTAGCTCCTTCATTTTTAGACAAAGGCACTTATACCTGTGGATATATGGGTAAACTTATGCATGTGCTTACATTCCACGATATTCCATATCGTGTCTTAATATGACTAATATGACAATACAGACCTCAGTACGCATAATGTACTTCATGCATATCATCTCATGTGTACTTATGGTCCTCTATATCCAGCAATGAACACATTAATGGGCAGCTCTTTAAGAATCTGAAATTTGTCTCTGGAGATCTATGTTGCTGGATGTTATAAAAATTGATGAAAAAGGGGCCGGAGCAATAGCACAGCAGTAGGGCGTTTGCCAACTGGATTTGATCCCTGGCATTCCATATGGTCCCCAAGTACCGCCAGGAGTAATTCCTGAGCACAGAGTAGTCAGGAATAGCTGCTGGAGCATTGCTGGGTGTGACACAAGAAAACAAAAAAAAAGGCAAAAAGATTCAAACTTTTAAGTGATTGTAGACAGATTAAGTTTAATTTATTTTGTTATTTTGCTCTTAGAGTCACAACCAGCAGTGCTTAGGAATCACTCCTGGCTGTGCTGGAGTTTGAACTCAGAGCAGTCTAGTGCAAGGCAAACACCACACAGGGAGTACTATCTTTCTGAGCAGAAATAAGTGTATTTAAATAAAATGTTGAACAATCTGGCATCTCACAGTAAAAGTAGCTTTAATGTTCATGAATGTCTTTTCATTTTTATCCATTAAAAGATGGAAACAAAATAGATGGCTCCAGGGAATCTCACCCGAGTGACTGAATTCATTCTCATGGGAGTCTCAGACCTCCCAGAGCTTCAGATTCCTCTCTTCTTTGTTTTCCTGGTCATTTATGGACTGACTGTGGCAGGAAACATGGGCATCATCACCCTCACCAGCGTCGACGCCCAACTCCAAACCCCCATGTACTTCTTCCTGCGGCACTTGGCTATCATCAATCTTGGCACTCGACTGTCATTGCCCCTAAAATGCTGGTTAACTTCTTGGTGACGAAGAAAACCATTTCTTACTACGGATGTGCTGCCCAGCTGGGAGGATTCTTAGTTTTCATTGTGGCTGAAATTTTCATGCTGGCGGCCATGGCCTATGACCGCTACGTGGCTATTTGCAATCCGCTGCTCTACCTGGTGGTGGTCCCCCACAGGTCTGCCTCCTCCTGGTCTTCCTCACCTACCTCTACAGCCTGACCACGGCCCTCACTGTGTCCTCCTGCGTCTTCTCTGTGTCCTATTGCTCTCACAATGTCATCAATCACTTCTACTGTGATAACGTCCCTCTGTTAGCCTTGTCCTGTTCTGACACCTACATCCCAGAAACAGCTGTGTTTACCTTTTCCGGGACCAATTTGTTTTTCTCTATGATTATTGTCTTAGTATCCTACTTCAATATTGTCCTGGCTATTTTGAGGATCCGTTCTGCAGAGGGCGGCGAAAGGCCTTTTCCACCTGCGCTTCTCACATGATGGCTGTTACCGTGTTCTACGGAACTCTTCTCTTCATGTATTTGCAACCTAGGACCAACCACTCTTTAGACACTGATAAAATGGCCTCGGTCTTTTACCCCTTGTGATACCAATGCTGAACCCCCTCATATACAGCCTCAGGAACAAGGATGTGAAGGACGCGCTAAAAAAGATTCCTGAATCAACCGTGTCAATCACTCAAACGAATATAAGGTCAAAACAACAGAGACTTATAAAGGTTTCATTGGACTCCGTTGATTGAAGAGTCCAGAATGAGATATGATTCTTATTCTTAGTAGAAAAAAATTTTGTCATGTCATATTCCAAACCCAAATAGCCTATTTTCCCATAAAATGCATCAGATGCATTTTGATATGCATTTGACGATATGAAATGGAATGCATTTTGATATTCATTTCTTCCCATGCTTGTCATGAGAAGAAAACAATAGTTTGGTGTTGGGCTCTGAGCTACTAGCCTTAGGGTTCAGCATTTTCCCACCACAAGACCCTAAGGGAAGGCCCAGAAATGAGCCCTGCCCATAAGGTTACATCCGAGCTAAGATGAGGCAGAATGTGCCTGGTCTTCTGACCTCGGATCACAGGGATATCTAAATCAATGATTGTTACTTTCCCAATGTTACCTTGCAAATGCTAAATCTGTGATTGTCATTTGTTCCAAAGATTGTTATCTCTTACAATGGCCCAGGAGCTTGCAAATGCCCCTTTGATGTGTGCTTGTACCCCTTTGCCCAAATATTGTATAAAAGGCTTAAGCTGTGTCCAGTAAATCGAGTGCTGCTATCCAGCACTCCCGCTGCATCAGTGTCCTTCTTTCTTTCCTTTCTCAGCATCAGCTGCAAGGCAGAATTTCTCCCAAGTCAATCCCTCTCCTTTTCCTGCAGGGAATGAAGTCCGGCAAGATCTAGGTCTTCCTCATTCATGCCGAGGGCTGCTGACCACCAGGACCTCCCCCCACACACACACACTTTGAAAATGCACATATATCAGATTACAGTGGAATTTTGAGAAATATTTTCTAAATCAAAAGAGTGCCTTATAACCTTTAGAAGGGGAATGTGAGAATCTCTGTTTAGAAAGTGTCCAAAATACAGATTGCCTTTTGTCAAGAACATATGTTGCTCAACTAAAGTTACACTTCATTTTCAGAGATTTGTAATAGCTTCCACTTTTGTATTATACTTAAAATTGCTTCATAGCAAGATAAATAAGATTTTGGGGACAAGAACAATGAAAAAGTTTCAATACATCGGGAAATAGGGCATGTGACAAAGTAGAAAAAAATATTTAAAATGAAATTCTAATTTTTTAATCCTTTTTATTTGGTACACATTAGCAATGTATTATAATCATCTGTAAAGGACATATAATTCTTCATATCACTTCCCTCATGCTAAACATTATTTTAGAGAATTCATTTTCTTTGTTATAAAAATATAGCTATTAACAACAATTTTATAGCTATTACCAATAGCTATAAGTATATAGCTATTCTTTTAGCACTTACAGTGTTCAGAGTGAAATGTAATTTGGCAATAATATTAAAATTCCCAGTCATTGCTTCCAAAGTGACATTACTTCTCAAGAGTGATACATGAAAATAAACTGAATATATGATATTGTTTGATCTGCACAAATAATCCAAAAGCTGGAACCACGAAACTCATGTTGGGGATTTATTACCCAACATCAGTCAAAGAGAAGCAGAATTATTGGAAACAGAAAGTCTCTTTATTGGATGTTTCTTTTTACCTGGGTACAACTATAAATAGACATACTCTTATCTATGATGACCATTTCTGGTCTCAAGAAATACATTTTCAATAATTTGATTGTATTATATCTTAATATTTTAGTGCTTTAATTTTGTAACTGAAAGACTATAACTTACCTTCAGTTTGTTAGTTACTCTCAGTTTTTGATATTTGTATTTCACTTCTTCAACCTAAATACTTTCAGTCTAAGAAGTAAGAAAAAATAACTCTTTTAGATTTTTGTTAGATGAACAGAATTGGAGAAACAGGGTTAAATACATTTCTCCCAATACTACACATTTCATTCAAACACATCTCTGTATCCAACCAACCAGTGATAGGGTCAGAAACTGATAGTAATGTTTGATAATGGTAGTGCTTCAATAATGGGGAAAATTCTATTATTATGAATTCCTGAGTGAAGAGCCAAGAACAATCCTTGAGTGTCACCACATGTGACCCAAAAGGCCAAACAAATGATAGCATAATTACATTGAATGCACCATGGGTAGCTTGCCAGGCTCTGCTGTGGCTCTGGATTCATCCCAGGGGACCAAGAATTTTTCTATGTCAGACCATTGAGGTATTGTAGGTGTGGCTGTGGTGCCTGGCTGCTTCAGCAGGTGGCAGACAGGAGACAGGCTTGTCTCCACTCAGGGCTCTGCCCAGGGTCCCTGATGCTATTAATTCATATTAATATCTGTATATATATTTATTAAATAGCCAATGGGTAGGGTGTTTGTCTTGTATGCAGCCAATCCAGGTTTGATCTCTGGCATCCTCTATGGTCTCCTGAGCACCGCCAGGAGTGATCCTTGAATGCAGACCCAGCAGTAACCCCTGAGCATTACCAGATGTGATTCCTCTGTGAAACTCTACCTTCTCCTCTGTGAGGGAGAGCAACAATTGTTAAATGAGAGAAGTGTATGCAAAGAATATTTCGTGTATGGAAAGCCCAGATTCATGGAGCCCCTGAGTCCTTCTGGGAGCAACTTTAAACACAAAGCTCAGAGAAGTCCCTAAATTTAAATGAAATAAGATAAATTGAGCAATTTAAATGAAATAAGATGAAAAGTAATGAAGTTGATGTCTTTGGCATCCTAGAGCTCAGTTACCTCTGGGACTTTCAGACACCCAAACTTCCATGTTATGCCTATATGAGTTCTCAGGCTGACCCATGACATTTTGTCAAAATCCATGAGCTTTTCCAAGATGAGGATGAGTAAACAAATGCCTTTTAAATTTAACTAAAAAATAATAATACTAAATTACTGTTGAGCTGGGGGGAGAGAAGAGTGTTCATTTTTGCTCTTTTGAGATTATTTTTTGGAAGGGAAGCACACTCCATGGTGTGTGCTGGGCCACATATGTGAGGTAAACATCTGACCACTACATTAGATCAGAAAAAGTAAGCCAGAAAGAGAAACACAAATCCAGATGAACTCAGTCATCTGGCAGAACAGGGAAAGAAGAAAAAAAGACAAGAAAATACTGACGAAGGACAAACCCTTTGCATTTACCAAGCAGTGAAAGGAGGAAAGGGAGGGGAAGAGATTGGATTATTGGTCACAGAAACAGTGAAGAGGGTGGTATGCATTTTTTGTGGTGGCAAGGTGATTTTGTGAATTGATATCATAAAAATTAATATAAAAATTAATACTGCTGCAATTATGTTAATTCAAATAAATAATTTAATGCGAAAAGCAAAATATATATTGCTAGTGGGAATAACACTTTCTAGAGAGCATTATATTTTTTCACAACACCCCTTTTGGTCTGAATGACTGTGACAATACATCTCAGTATTTTACAGTATTTCTTGACATACATGTCAAGAAACTAATTATAGAGATATTTATTTCAAATATTTAGTCTGATTAATATTAAATGTTTGATTAGATTAAAAAATACAGTTAATTAAATATAATATAATAATAGTATATAATAATATAGTAATATAAATATAACAGATTTAAAATAATATCACTGTATCACTGTCTTCCCGTTCATCATCAATTTGCTCGAGTGGGCACCAGTAACATCTCCATATGACCTGTCTCATGTCAAGTAGGGCCCAAGGGCACCTGCTTGCTTCAGGAACATAAAGAGCCTCAAACCATTCCATCAGGTCATGGGAATAAGGTCTATAATTGTTACTGGTATTTGTCATATCAAATACGACCACGGGTAGCTTGCCAGGCTCTGCCGTGCGGGTAGCATACTCTTGTAGTCATCTCAAAAATCCAGCATTTATTGATGAACCACGTGGCCGCATAGGGCCGTGGGAGCCAGGCTGTGATAGGCTGGTCTGCAGGGTGGAGTTCTGACAAGAGGGAAGTCGGATGTGGAAAATGGAGGCCCTCATGGAGTCAGGGGTCATCTTGTTTTGTTGTGAGGCTCTGGGCTGGATTAAAAAGACTGCTGCAGGGGTGTATCTTGAT
>JAJIBD010012391.1:0-46949 GCA_021461705.1 Cryptotis parvus
TGTCTCTGCAGTTGGCAATTGTACATGGCAGAGCTCAGGAAGAACATAAGGGATGTTGGAATGGAACCTGGGTCAGCTGTGAGTAAGGCAAACACCCTATCCTCTTGGCTATTACTCCAGTTCTTATATGGGTCATTTAATCTTAAAAACCACACATTTACTTTAAGTTTCAAAGATGGAAAATAAGGTTCATAAATCACAGGAATTATTTCTAAATCCATAAGGCATTCACATGGATTCTACAGCAAAATATAAATGGTTGGCTATGTTGCCTCATAGCTAGGTTCAGTGTCTCTAGTTTAAATATTTGCTAGTAATGTAAGTTCAACACAATGACTTAGTTCCATCCTGTTCATTTGTAATAATATCTAACTTGTAATGTTATTAAATAATTATAAACAATAATCCACATAGAATTTCTTGAACAGAGAGCGAAACTAAATAAGTTCTTATTAAATTATAATGATGGTCAACATATATCCTATGACAAATGAAATGTTGCAAGAAATGATAAAAATTCATTTTAATAAATGTCTCAACATTATCAAAAATGTGTTTCAGTTGTTTCAAGTATAATATAGTTTTCCCACATTGTTGCAGAGAAGTTACCTGACTTATTTTCTTACATTTTTTGATAGAGAGACAATATTTAGGCTATTAGATTTTTATTGCTTGGGGGAAACTAAAGCAGGAGTCCCGAGATTCACTTAGGAAATTAGGTCAATAGGTCCAGGTGATTAAATAGTAGATCTTAAGAGTGTTTTACAGGCCCTCTGGTGCCAGGGACCACTAGAATAATCAAAGAGATATGGAGTCCTCCAGAGCTTTATCGATGCATACAAAGCACACACTCCTGGACTTTTTGCTCTCTCCTTGTATTGCCTTTTTAACATTCTATCCACAGATTTGATTAGAGTTTCTGCCTTTTCCCAAGTCCCTTTATTTATGGTAGTTTCTCTCATAAGTCATCCCACACCATTGGCACTGAAAATACTGCCACATTGAGTCCTAAAGTACTATCTTTAACATGGACAGTATCATTTTAGGATATGATTACTTATGGTTTTGTTTCAGTCCAAAATCAATGCTAGGAACTCAGCAATTTCTTATTAGATTAACTAGCTAGGTAGTCCAAAGAGAAATACTAGAAACACCATTTACTCTCTCAGCCTCTGCTATAGTTTCTGAGTCCCAACAGTATGATAGCTGACAACCAGTGAGCACAGATAGAGAATAATTGAGGTGCTCCGTTAGCACCATGCACATTGGAGAAACTTAGAAAGGTACTAAATGCTTAGGGGAAACTGTTCATATTCACTCTACATACAACTGTGATACTCATTTGTGAATATATTTGCAAATCATATTCTTCAGATTTGTACTCAAACCTACAGTTTTGAATGTTAATGATTTGGCATTTTATTTGAGAGTTCACAATATTTCTTCCAAGGAAATGTTGAGACTTTGATTACAGAAATAATCTATAGACAGAGAAATAGTAATACATTCACTGCTTTGGATAACTCGGCAAAGTTTGCCCATTAAAATATTCGAAAAACCATGTATAATCTAAGGAGTATGAATTTTAAGAAGGCAGGTAAGAGCATATTTTGGAAAAGTACATTATGAGCACGATATTGCAACACTAACAGATTTGTGTATTCCTACTTGCTTCTTCCTAGCAATACCAAATCCCAAGACCCATCAGACAGCCTGAAATAATAGTTCGGTATTCATGAATATTTGTTTAAATATTTATGAGGAAATATATATATATGTATTAATTTAAAATGTTTGGGAATTGTGCATGATAAATAGTCTACCTATATTTTAAATTATTAATAAATACAGTATAAATGCCATATGTTACTTTTACCTAACTTATCCGTGACAAAACAAGAGTTTGGAAGATATATATATATATATATATATATATATTTTTTTACATACAACTCTATTAGTGTTGTGACATCACACTCCTAATGTCCATTTCCAAAATCTATGAATGAGAGACTCATCTGCACTGTCATGGAAAGCAAGTCCAAACTTGTACTCTTATTTCATATAACTAAATCAAGGACTCACCGGTATAAATGCTTTACCTTACCATAAAATTTCATTATAGAATGTGTCAAAACGATATACAAGCAAACGGAGTTAAAGAAGTTAAGTTTTCATAATTCTAAAAAGTCAACTGTGAAAATAAAACTGCCTCTCTGGCTAATTCCCCATGCACAGACTGCTTATACATGAATAATGATATAAAAGGCTCTGAGCTCATTCACTTGACAAAGGAGGCATAAAAATACTGGTAAATATATTCTTACCTGCCTTGTTACCACTTGCCATCTGTATTGTTACTGCATTCTACAGTCACTTCACTGCAAATGCAAAGAAATATTCTTAGCTACACACTCTCTTCCCTCAAAGTCACACTTAACTCCGCTGATCCAAATATTTTTATGTCATGTTTCCTTTTATATCTGGCCTCAAACTGACATCTCCACATCTAATATTCTTCTTGTTCAATTTTATTGAAAGGTAGAAGGACATAGAATATTAAAAAGAAAATATCTACTCTCAAAAGTAAAGATTGATTCGATACCCACAGAACTCAAAAACTTCAATTCTCTTAACTGATGATTGTTTTTTCTCTATATGGGAAGCTAATTCTTGAGATGAATCTTTGGGGTAAAAAGGAAGAATTTAAAAAGAAAATCAGCCAGCCTATTTATAATTCTGAGCAGCAGAATCAACATTGGAGAACAAATTGTTGATAAATATAGCAGTTAGATTACCCTCCTAACATCTATACCAAGACCATTCAAAGTCAATGTTACTTTCAGTAAGCGATAGTTCATGGTGGTAACAGAAATTCAGAAGATGATGAAAAGACTTTTTGATTGGGTAGTCCTCAAATATAATTTCTAAGCATCATGTATACTATGTGTCTGAACAAAAGTTGTGTATACTCATGTATATTTAAATATATATATATATAATCCTATAGAGATACATATATAAACATACATATGTGTATATACTATGTATTTATATATATATCTATTTATATTTCTATAAATATATTTATATATACATATGTAAATTTATATATACAAATTATATATATATATATATATATATATATATACAAGTTCAACATATCCATTCACCTCTCTATCTTAAACTTTGGTTTGATATATCAACATGGAGGACTAAAAACCTCTGTTCCCTATTTGAGGGTCAGGTACATCCCCACAGATACAGGCTTCCTTCCCCTCAGAGAACTTCAACAGTCGTAATTCTAATTACTAATATGTTTCCCCCACCCCATGCAAGTGTCTCTAAAATTTGTATTGATAAAGAGCACCTAAGTTAAAGCTTACTCTTCTTTTAATCACAATTTAAGGCCAATTTAAAACCAATTAAGTTCTTGGATTTTTTCTTCCCAGTCTGCCTTTAATAGGCCCTAAATTACATGAATATAAGAGACTGTGGAACATCAATCTACAGTCACAATACTTTTAGTAGAGTTGTCATGAAATTGCAGAAGGATAACGAAATGATTGGATGTAATTAGGCAAGAGGAAAATAGGAACTAGCTTTAAACGTCAATCAGTGAATAATTAATCTTAACGTAAAAGAAATGAAATAATACATACACATGTAGTCATATTATAAAATCCTGACTCTCAAGGGAAACAAAAGCACCAAAGATGAATATTATTAGCAAGTTGATCAAGTTCATGTTTACCATAATAAATGACAGACTTCTCGCCTTATTAAAATTGCCTTAAAGCAAATGGTTTTCTTATGTCTGCAATAGAGCACTTGAGTTTATTTGGCAAATGACATAAAGAAATATAATGTTTTATTAAAGGTTCATTACAGTAAAATAAAAAACAGAAATGGCCATTTATCTTTAAGGAGTGACTATTAAAAATCCCATTATGTGTGTTGGAGAAATTCAAGGGTGAGAGCCTTGACTCCTCCTTTGAGCTAAAAAGTAAATTCTGCTCCAATAAGAGACTAAGGTTTATGTATCTCTACGATAAATATAGCCTGAATTAATAGGTAAAAAATCCCAAAGAGATTGCTTAACAACATGAGAATTATAATTTTATGCTACACATAATTCTGTAATGAGAAACATAATATTTCAAGAAGAAATTATTATTTTAAAATGGTATCTTGAAGGCTATGCTTGTCCATATTCATATTAACTAGTTTCAAAATCCCCAGTGCCAGAATATAAAAAGAGAAAAGAGGGAAGACTATTATTAATGAAGTACATTGAAAGAGAACAAAGCATGGAGTTTAGAGAAAACATAGACATGCTAATTTACCAAACCCTTATTAACTACTGCACAATACCAAAAATGCTTTTTGTGAATAAATAAGCTATGTGGCATTATACTTAAAAGCCTTATTTCTCAAATTCTCTTGAGCAACTTAATGGACCCATTTAAGCTTTAGTTTCTCCACATTAAAGTGGTGATAATAACAAAGTGACAGCATAGATGTCAGCAATCAAAGTTTCCTGCTAACGTAAAGCCAGGAATCAGAACATATAATAGGCGAGGATAAAGGAAGAAAAAAATACCTCAGCACATAGACTGGTTTGTCTGAGAGAAACATTCATCCTTAACTGGGAAGTGGAGGACTGTCACTCAGATAAGAGCGGGAAGATAAATTGTGAAGAAATTTTTGGTTCTATGATGTCTTCACTAGCCATGACTGCTATTGGCAGGATAATCCCAGTGGATGAAGACCAAAACTGTAGAAATTATAATCCTTAGAATTGTAATCAGTGAACTTCTATATAGGGATGACAGATTGTACTGTTGATAGAAACTGTGCTTTGGGGATAATAAAAAGAAAATCTGACTTCTAGTGTATTAAAGTAGTGTCACCTGAAGTAGATGAGTTCTCTCTTACTTCCCTTTAATAACACAGAAATCTCCCCCAAACATCTAAAGGAAAAGAAATGTAACAAAATTAGGATGTGAATAGGGATTGGGAGGGGTTGCAGAGTTGATAGGGCAGCATTGAACTTCGGGATGTTTTCCTGCAACTACCTGACTGGTAAGTGCAGGGAACTGAACAAATCACTTTCAGAATTTTTATGACTCTCACCTTCAATAGCAAGATCATAGAACATGAAAATGAATTACACTAATGCATAACTCATGAAGATAAAGGAAACTTGCTTAGTTATATAAGCAGAAAAATTCTGCAGTTAACTGCAGAATTGGCAGTTATTAAGATGTAAATATAAGATGGAAAATTTCTCAAAGAAAATAACAAGATTTCCTTAGGCAAAATGAAAGAAAACAGTAACTTTCTTTAATGGAAAGTGACATGGCAGCAAAATGTAACATTTGCTGCAGAAAGCTAATGAAGAGATGAAGGTGCTTGCTCTGCATGAATCCCACTAGGGAAACCGGATATGATCCTGCACCACATGGTTACAAGAACAACACCAGGAAGTGAACCTCGAGCACAGAGCAAGCAGCAGCTGCTGAGCATCACTGACTGTGCAGCTCTTACCCAGGCACACATATGCACTCACACACACACACACACACACACACACACACACACACACACACACCCTAAAGTTATAGAATCTCAATTACAAACATAAAAGCAGATCCAAATGTCAGAAATGATAACTACATGAACATGATAACTTCTTAATCAATGAAGATAAAGAAATTAAAATTTTTAAACTGAGATCCTGTCCCTCCAGGTATTGCAGGTGTGGCTGTGGTGCCCAGCTGCGTCAGCAGGTGGCAGACAGGAGACAGGCTTGTCTACACCCAGGGCTCTGCCCCGTGTGCCCTGGAAGGTTGATGAACTAACATAGAAAAAGACTGGGACCCCTGGGATGAACCCAGAGCCTGACAAGCTACCTATGGTGTACTCGATATGCCAAAAACAGTAACAATAATGGGTCTCATTTCGACGAATGGAGACGTTACTGGAGCCTGCTGGAGCAAATCCATGAACAATGGGAAGACAAGTGACAAGTGACAAACTGAGATACTGGGTATAAATGGAACACTCAATGAGAGTCATACTAACATGGAAAACATAAAATGTAGCCTGAATCTCACAGAAGGAAGAATATCAGACATTGTAGATAAAATTACTATGACTCAAATGAGAGAAGCTAAACCAACAAGATTTCAGAAAAATGAAGACAATCTATGAGTCATAACAGATTTTATTAGAAGGATAAATATAAGGATAATGAGAATTTCAGAAGGCAAGAACAAAGATAACAGCTATTATAATAAAAGAAATAAAGCTGAGAACTTCTAAACTCTAAGAAAAGTCTGTGAGAACAACCAAAGTTCTGAGCACACAAGACTAACCACTAAAAGAGAAAAAAATCACACACCTTCAAAAATGAATGATAAATAATATTAATAGAAGTCTTCTAGGGAAAAATGGTATACATATTAAGACCCTCTATCATACTTTCAACAAACTTCTTAGAAACTACAAAGACTAGAAGATAATAGAATTTTCTTTTTTAAAATATATTAATTTATTAATTTATATTAATTATATATTAACCTTGGTTGTCCATCAACCTTCCAGGGCCCATGGGGAAGAGTCCTGGGTGTAGAAAATTTCCTTTTCAAAATATATTAATATATTAGGAACACTGTGACTTGCAAAACCGTTATGATTTTATGCATATAATATTCTAACTCCACATCAAAATTTTCACTCTCTCTATAAATCTCTGTTTACACACTTATCCCTGTGCTACTCAGGGGCTAACTTCTAGGGCTAACTTCTAGTACTCAGTAATGTGTTCCTGATAGGACTACCAGAACCGTATATGTGACTGAGGTTCAATTACACGCCAGTCACGTACAGGGCACACATCTTACTCACTGTAGGATATATTCTTCTAAAAAAGTTTCCTTTGTCAAAAAAAATTTTTTTTTTTGCTTTTTTGGGTCACATCCGGCAATGCTCAGAGATTTCTCCTGGCTCTGCACTCAGGAATTACTCCTGGCGGTGCTTGGGGGACCATATGGGATGCTGGGGATTGAACCCGGGCCAGCATGGGCAGGCGCGTGCAAGGCAAACGCCCTACCTGCTGGGCTATCGCTCTGGTCCCTGTCAAAATTATTTTTAAATGACAACTTTACATAACAAAATTATTCAAGTATGATAAGGAGTTAAAGTTTTTTTCGACAAATAAAATCTGTAGCTTACTAAACTTATTTTTATAGTAAATATTTAAAGTATTTATTATTTATATATTTTAATATAATATACGATTTATTACATAATCAGCATATGATAGATAATTATAAATATAATTATGTATATATTTTATTTATTATATCTTTTTACATGAAATAAAAATTTAAAGCATAAAATCCCTGAAGAAATTGATGAATAGCAATATTATAGTAGAAATATGAGAAAAGCTGATATAAAAAATCATTTCAAAAAATACATAATGGCCATCTCTATACACATGCCTAATTTGGGGCCACGAACTACAAAAATATTTATTTATTGACTTAAAAGTATTCATTGATAGAAGCACAATAAAACAGGTAATTACAATATATTTATTATAGCAATGAGCAGATCATTCAGAATAAAACAAGAATTTATTGCATTCAATGAAGTAAAATATGAAATAATCTTCATATATCTGTCCTAAAACCTCCTTTTCCCCCGAAAAATAAATACTCTTAAATACTCAGGGAAAATTCTCAGGAAAATCAAGTCAATACACAAGAGAAGTCCCGATAAATATTTAAAGATTAAAATCATCTTAAATATTTTATTGATATAAGGCTATGAAATTTAAAATTAACAAAAAAAGACAATGGTGAAGGTATAAAACATGGGGAGACTAAAATAAATGCTTTTAAATAACAAGGGGGTTAATAGGAGAAATTTTAAATTCTTTTTTTTTCTTTTGGGTCACACCTGGCTACACTCAAAGGTTACTCCTGGCTGTTCGCTCAGGAGTTGCTCTTGTTGGAGCTAGGGACAATATGGGATGCCACGTTTTGAACCCGGGTTGACCAGGAGCGCATGCAAGGCAAACAGCTTACCCAATGTGCTATCACTCCAGCCCCCAAAATTTTAGATTTTTGAGGAGTCATAAAATCAAGAAAACAATTCCCTGAGGGATGAAGTCAAAATAACCATAAGCAGAAAATTTGTCACAGTATGTATGTATAAAACAAGGAATTTCTCAAATATACAACTAAAACGCCACCTTATTTCCTTATTGAAAATAAGGAAAGCTATCCCTATTTGTGAATAGCATAATAAACTATGTAGAAAATCCTAAAGACTCCTCCAAAGAACTTGATATAATGAATGAATTCAGTAAAATGGCAAGTATGACAACCAATGCACATAAACATGCTGCACTTCTATATGCAAAATTCTGATGGATAAATAGTCATTTTGTAAAATGACCCCACATCAAAGAAGATGCTATGTTTTTCTGGAAATAAAACTAACAGAGTAGGAGAAAGAAAACTATAAGGTGTTATTAAAAGAAATAGACAGGGATGGAAAGAAGTGGAAAGACATCCCATGTTCATGCATTGGAAAATAAACATACTGAAAGGTAACCTTACCAAAAGCATTATGAATATTCAACACAACCCTTATTAAAACACCAATTAATTTTTCAAGGAAAAGAAATGTGAGTTCTCAAATTTGTCTGGAATCATGAAAGACCCCAAAGAGACAAATTATTAGTTCTGAGAGAAAATTAAAACTATGGTGATGTCACTGTTTATAACCTCAATCTATATTACAAAGGAATCATTGTTAAAACAATATGATATTAACAATAAAATAGGCACAAGACAATGCAATTGATCATGTATCCCTCACAAACATAGACAATAAATCTAAATTAAAATTGTCAAGACTATACATTGGAGTAATAAGTCTCTTTATCAAATGGTATTAGGAAGATAAAGATTTAAATAAACAACTGAAGCTAAACCAGTTTTTCTCTTTTGCTTTGGGGGTCACATTGTATGGTGCTCAGGGTGACAGGGATATGCGGTGACAGGGATTTAGCAAGACTAGAGCACATGGAACAAACCATCTAAACTTCAGTATTTATCTCTCTGGTCCGCCACTGGAATTTTGATGGTTGATGTGCTGTGTAGAAAATACATATAAATTTAAAACAAACTGTGAAATTCACAGTAGTATAAGACATTGACAAACCAATACAAAAAATGAAAAAATAAAGAGCATATAATAATAATGGTTGTCTGAGAGTTATGAGGATTCAATCGATAGTCAATATAATGCCTGAGAAATCCTGAGCAGCTTTTGTTATATAATCTGCTTTTTCTTACACATGTTAGGTCTACTGGAAAACACAACGTCGTCTACATTCATTCTATTGGAAGAGATAAAATTGAGTGCCTAATTCTGAACACAAAGGGGAGAGAAAACAATACAGATTCAGTATCCAACTTTGTTTTACACACATACCTGAAATTAAGAATGTTGAAAATTTATATGACTAAGGAAATCAGGTATAATTTCTAAAATTTTATGCAGTGCAACGTGCTAAATTAAGACATCCAATCAATATATGATAAGTATTTTATTACCCCAAATATTGATGTAGTAGCTTTTGTTGTTGCCTGGCCACTGCTACAGGAATAGGAATAAGTTTTAGGAGCAGTGCTGTACAGAGTATCAAATATTTAGTGCTGTTTGGGTGTTCTGAACGGAATAGACATATGATTCTTCCAGAAATGCTCCATATCTTTAATGATTTTATTTATCCTACACTCTATGTCAATGGTCTTCTTCACCTCTAGAATTTTATAAAGCTTTATATATTAGAAGAGTACATAAGTGACAGTTTCTTCAGTTCAGATCATGAATACATGAGCACTGTCTTTCTGCAGCCCTAAACATATCTACTATGCCTAACAACTGCCTCTTCTTTCCAGACCTGTTCAACTTCCACTTCTTCAGTAAATTATTCTTTAGTTACCTTAAGCATAATTCATGTTTCTGGTGATTCACTTTATTTAGCAATTGCGTATGAATTATCACTTTTAAGGCACAAAAAGGCCTTTCTTCAAAGAAGTCTATTGTTCAGAAAATTGAACCCTTAAGCTCAAATATAGATGAGTGCTGTGATATATAGAGAGAATAGTATGTTCTAGGGACCCTGAATCACAGTATCAGAACATTTTCTGGAGGAAGTTACTTAAGGTTTTGAATTGTGACAGTCAGTCCAGGGTTATTCAATCAGTCTAGAAAAAGAAACAGGAACTGCAAGTGGTAAGTAAGAATATGCCATATGGTTTAGGAACTGCAGCAATTTAAAAGAATGTTACTTAGAAATGTGATTCACTAACTTGCTGGCAGACAGTCCATAAGGTAAGAGAAGATGTTAAGAGCAGGTGTGTATAACTTTTAAACATCCTTCTATGACACCAAAGTATCAGTGGACTTAACTTTTCCTTAAATGTGGCATATCATATTATTATTATTATTATTTTGTTTAACTCCGATAGTAAATTCACACATGGTAAGAACAGTATCCTGTAAGTGTTGTATGTACATTTAATGTTCCTGCTCCTATAGGTGTTGCAGGTATGGCTGTGGTGCCTGGCTGCATCAGCAGGTGGCAAACAGGAGACATGCTAGTCTATACCCAGTGTTCTGCCCGTGGGCCCTGGATGGTTGACAAAGAAAAAGACTGGGTCCCATGGGATGAAACCAGAGCCAGAGCAGAGCTTGGCAAGCTACCCGTGGTGTATTCGATATGACAAAAACAGTAACAAAATGGATCTCATTCCCAATGAATGGAGACATTACTGGTGCCCGCCGAGCAAATGGAGGAACAACGGGAAGATAAGTGACAAGTAATATTTATATGTTGTTGTACGTACATTTAATTATGCATGCACATTTAAATCTACAACGGCTTGCTCTTTTTATAAAAATTTAAATGTAAACTTAAATTTACAATGGATTACTCTTTTTTTAATATTACATGTTGATTTATATACATTAAATTTTGAATTTACATTTAAATTTACAATGGCTTTCCTTTTTTTTCCTTTTATTTATGCATGCTTTAATTTGATAGCTATCTTTCTATACATAAATGGACCTTAGTATATTTTTAAAATGACATTTTATCAAATAATTTTATTATTAGATGTATATCATTAAAATTAAATGTATATTAAAATTAAATATATGTAAATGCGAATATATTCTAATTTTAATACATACTATAATTGTAGCACTAAGTTCCATTGTAGGAGATGATCAAAGGACTAGAGTTCAATCTTCAGAACCAAGTTCATGAGTACAAGAATAAAAAATAAATAAAACCTAAATAAGTAAAGTCAAATTTTGTATTTTAAAACAAAATTGGCCTCTACTCTTCAAAACAGAATTGACCTCTATTACTGAATTAGTTTATGACATTACCCTTTTGGTAACTACTAATTGATCTTACTGCCTAAAAGTTTGCCATGTAGTATTCCTTTATATGCATATACCAGATCTTCTGTATCCAATAACCCATCAAGGGACATTTTGAATCATTTCAGATCACGATTATTATACATAATGCTAAAATAAACATAAGCCTGTATTGCATTCATTTTTTAATCTAGTAATTTAGTATTTTGGGTGTTAATTCTCAGAATTGGAATAAGTGGATAATACAAAATTTTATTTTTTTAATTTATTGAGGGATCATCACACTGATATGTAGAAAGTTTTCTCCTTCTACATCCTCTCTAATAGACGCTTCTTGTCTTGTTATTTTTTAAATTTTTTACTCTAGTAACCTATATTTATAAGTATTAAATATTTAATAACTTTGACACAAATATTTATGTTATACAGAAATTTTCAGCATTTCCACTAAAGCAAAAAACAGTCTATTTATGTAATACAGAAAAATTCAGCATTTCCACTAAAGCAAATAAGTCCAAATTAATGAATTAAAATAAATATGGCAATTTTTTCTAATAAATTAATATCCATATATAGGTGGCAAATTAAAAGAAACCAGTCATTAAAGAGTAAAAGTTGGAAAAAACAATAATTGAGGGATAGTTATAAAGAATAAAAAATTCAGGGAAAAATGAGGAAAGGTACTATGAAATTCTGAAGCTCAGTAAACAACTGAAGTTCAGTGATCATTTGGCATCATCCACTCTGCATTGTTCTTTTTCTGGACACTAATTATTGAACTAAGTATCAAAGGTTCATTTTCAATTGTTTGAAACTAACAGTAATCCAATAAAATCTGCTATAAAAGTACAACTAAAATATAATACAAAAAGTATATATAACAAAAAATCAATTAAAACTAACTGAATTTATAATTAGTAAAATTATGCATTTCTTTAGAAACGTTATAATGGTAATTTGTTTCTTGTTTCAGTGTCCACAAATTGCCTTCACCTTATGATTATACTTAACATTATCATAACAGCAGTGATAACTTATTGGAACAGAAATTTTATTCCTGTTGTTGCAGAACATATAGAGAATCTGAAATGTTAACAAATTAGTTTTTAATTATGAGACATTATGCAAAAAAAAATCAAGAAAATCATCCTATATTTTTTTGTCAAATTCAGTGCACTCTCTTCTTTGAAAAGAGCATAATACATAGATAGAATGCAACGCCTTTAACAGTCCTACAAGAACCATCAGGGGTTACCATGAGGATAAGCGCAGAGTCCAATTAACCTTATTCTATGATGTCCATTCCATAATGAGTCCTTGTGGATGAGGTTACTGCTAGCTTTACAACATTCCTGTCACATACTTTTTGTTAGAAGCAATTTTTTTTTGTAAAAAGCGCATTTGCTGCTATTTGCATTAAACAGTCATAATCTCTACTGATTAAGCAAAATTGGGAATGGTCTTTGAAGTCTATTGATTGTGAACTTGTAGTACTGAAATCTCACTAATCTTCACCATTAGTGTCAGTGACATGATGCTAAAACTGCATAACATGTAATAAAGATGCCCAATTAGTTCATCTTTGTTCTATTACAGAGGCTAATTACCTAAATAATGGATGCTGTAAAATGTTAGCCTCTAGGCTTCCCACCACATAAATTTGGTTGATCCTATTTTTTATTGTTATATTAAGATATACTGGTATAGCATACGATTAAATACATTAAAATAGATGCTTAAATAAAAAATATGGGTATTCACTATAATGTATTCAAGCCACAAAATGAGAAGGTCCCAGTAAAGCTTCATGGTCTTTAAAAAATGCTATGACATATTTATTATCAATTATGTATTATCAAGTATATTTCTAGTTTAATTTAAAAAACTCATTAATTCTCTTGGTAATTTCTTCAATGCTTTTCTTGAGAATATAATTAGCATCCTTATGAAGAAAAAGGAAGCTACAACACACTTATCAAAAGAATCCAGAATTGTGTCAAAAGTGTCTTATTACACACTCAATACAAATTGAGATACTAAATCATTTTACCATTTCTAGCATTTGCCTTCCTTTGGTCCTAGATCAAAATCAAAAGCTCATTTTACATTTCCAAACAGGTGCATTTTATACTAGTTTACAGAGAAAGAATCAGTGACATCTCAATAGATTACAATAGGAGGCTGCAAGTAAAAGGAGAAATTAACATTTCAGTGAAGAATTGCTTGAAGCTTGTAAGTCCAGAGTTAGTGTTAAAACAGATTATCCTATAGAAATAACTCAATTTCCCAACAGAGAAGAGAGTGGGCTTCTTTATTTTTATCTTCACACAAACACATACACACACACACACACACACACACACAAAACAGTAGAAAACTCAGTATCCACAGCAATAATGGTTAAGGGTATAAATTTGCATCACTTTTTGATAGTATTCTTTGGCATTTTATTAAGACAAATAGAAATTTATATAGAACAAAACCCTATGAGCCTCATCTGTCAGCCAGAAAGATACTCTCCACTTTTGAGTGGGTGGGATAAAGATCTTAATGGTGAGCAGTATTCTGAAGTCTATTTGATACACTCCATACATGCTAATATCATTTGCTCTCTAGAAATATCTTCTTTTGTTAGTTTGATCCCATTAGTTCTCCCCCATAGCCAGGAGTACTGTAATTACCCTCTTCCTTCAGTTTCTGTGACAAGCCTAGGTTTGAAAGATTTTTAGTCCCATTCACATCCTCCAATCCCTGAAGCATCCTCCAGGCTGCTATGTAAAGTTGATTGTCATGCATAAGGGTAAGAGAAGTCGAAGCCATTCCAAGTTGATTGTGCGGAATCTGCCTTGCAGCTAGTTAGTTCTGCTAAAGCTGGAGCCAAGTCACATAAAGCCAATAGGAGCACTCCTTGGGGCCTGTGGCACCTGACCAGCACAAAAGTTCATAAAAGAGAGTCTTCGTCAGAGAAACCCAGGGCCTAACAACCTTCAGAGGGTTGGTTAAGCTTTTAAACTGGGTCTCTGAAACTGAGCTCACTTGGAACTCAATCAGCGTGATGACACTGAGTGTAGAATGTTGGAATGGGAGAGCAGTGGGAACTTAGTTTGATTCAATGAATCCCAGTTACTTTTTTATATCAAAAAGAAACATCTTGTGTGTTTTTTTTTGGGGGAGCTACATCCCTCTGAGCTCAGAGCTTACTTCTGGCTCAGTATACAGGGATCATTCCTGGTAGGCATGGAGTACTATATGAACTTCCAGGGACTGAAACCAGGTAGGCAACATGCAAGGAAGAGTTCTACATACTGTACTATGGACCAGGCCACAGAAAGGAGACATATTTAAATGTTTATGTCTTAGTCTATTAGTATTAAGAACTCCATCACATAAAACAAGAAAAATAGAATTGGTGTGATGGTACCAGTGAAAGGAACAAGAACCTCTCCTTTATTTCTTTCTTTCATTTTCTCAACTTTAAAAAATGTTACATATTGGATTTTTTAAAATGATTTATTATTTGAGATTCCATGGTTAACAATGATATTAATAATGACTTCACATGCACATAACTCCACACCCATCACCAATGTACCCGTTTTCCTCTCCTGAGAACTCTATAACCCCTCTGCTTCCTAACTCTCAACCCCAAATCAATTGTATGGATCAATTCTCTCATTACGCTGTTTTGGGACCCATGTTGTTACCTTGCTGCATATCTTTAAGTCTCACACATGTGAGAGATCATTATCCCATTCCTTCAGATTGATATCACTCAGCATAATATCCTCTAGTTTCATTCAAGTTGCTGCAAATTGCTATATGCTCCAGCTTTTACTCTTACCTCCTGTATTGGCTCAGAGGAATTCTGAGTACTCTGGGATCTCATAAAGCTCTGAACACCATAAACACACTGATTTCACATAGCACCAAAATCTGGTAACTGCCAATTGATTTTCTAATAATTATCCAGGATTTTCTTAGGAAATATAAAATATGCCTGGTCAATACTTCTCTGGTTGTGCGATTAAAATTTAGCCCCAACATTCCCAATATTTGACATCTCAGTCCTTTGATCCTTGTCTGTGTGGTTCAAAACATCTTGTTTAACTGAGCAAAAAACACAGAGAAGTAGAATTTGCCCTTAGCAAATAATTTAAGTCCTCATTTCATTATTATAGCCTCACTCATATGTTCTTTGATATTTTAATTTGAGATAAATTCTCATAAGTAAAAGCTCTAAATAAACTGGTTGTGAGGAAAAGACTAAGTGGTCAGACTTTTGAATAAGAAAAGTGCTATTTTGATTTACTGTTTTAGACATATCACAGTAGGACAATATCTGCCACACATTGGTCTGAATATTTAATAAGAATTGCTTTCTCACAATATGGACATTCCTCAAAAACTGTGTTATTAAGTTCCCATTTGACCAAAAAATACCACTTCTGTGAATATACCCCAGAGACCCAAAAACACTCAGCAGAAACACAATCTGCACTTCTATATTCATTGCAGCACTATTCACAATAGCCAGAATTTGAAAACAACCCAAGTGCCCGAGAACAGATGATTGGATAAAGAAATTATAATACATTTACACAATGGAATACTATGCAGCTGTCAGGAAAAACATGAAGTCATAAAATTTGCTTATAAATGGATGGACATAGAGATTATTATGCTTAGTCAAATTAGTCAGAAGGAAAAAGACAGATAGAGAATGACTGCATTCATCTGTGGATATAAATATAATGACACTAATATCCAAGGCTAGGCAAAACAGAATCCAGGAAGACATGTCAAGGGTAATAATCTAACACAAAAGTGTGGGGGGGTAGAGATTAGGTAAGATAGAGAAAGGATCAGTTTTCCAATAATGGGTGGGAATGGTAATGTGATGCTAGGACTGAGTACTGAAAGTAGACAAAGATATGCATGATAGCCCCTCAGAGTATGTATTGCAAACCACAATGTGCAAAAGAAAAAAAGTGTATGTGTGTGTGTAAGAGAGAGAGAGAGAGAGAGAAAGAGAGAGAGAAGAAAAGTGCCTGCCATAGAGGAAAGCAGGGGTGTGTGGCAAGGTAGGGAAGCTGGGGACACTGATATGGGAAACGTGCACTGGTGGAGAGATGGGTGCTGCTACATTGTATGACTTAAACCCAATCACGAACATATTTGTAAATAACTATTTCATGGCGTGATAAAAATTTATTAAAAAGAATTATTTTCTCAAATTACCATCTTGTTTTTATTTTTTTATAAAAATGATTACTCAGAATTATACATTGAAAATGAGTGTGCTCATTAACACACCTCACATCAATACATATTGCATTCACTCTTGGGAGTTTCAAATTCAAAGTAAAATACATCCAAACTATTGCTAAGAAAAAGTTCAAAGTCAATGAGTGAGAAGAGAAAAGACTTTTCAAATCTCAAATTTCATGGTGGTGGCCTCCTTTTTATTTTATTTTATTTTTTAAAAAATATTTTATTATACCACCATGAGATATACAGTTAGAAAGATGTCCATGTTTGGTTTTCATGTAAAATCAAAATCTTGTGACTTTATTCCCTTTTATATACATAATAGATATGTGAGCCTGCTTCTGAGAGTATCCCACGAGCACGGCAGGGCCTGATAACCCACCCATGTCATATTTGATATGCTAAAAACCAGTAACAATTATAGACATCATTCCCATGACCTGAATGAATGGATTGAGGTTTTCATGTTCCTGGAGTGAGCAGATGCCCTTGGGCTACACTAGCACAGGACAGGACTCATGGAGATGTTACTTTTGCCTGCTCAAGCAAAACATGAACAACAGGAAGACAAGTGATACAAGTGATTGGGTATGTGCTTTCAATAAAAAAAATGACACCAAGATTTCACTTCCCCAAAGTGGGAGCTGCTCCCTCCTGCCACCCTGCATTTGTGCTTCATTTAACAAGTATGTCTTTGTATTCCAAATACACCTCTGGGCTGTCTGAAAGTTACTATGTTTACAAAAAAAAATCTAAATGGCCTACATGATCACAGAATTAACTTTATCTTTTCATTTAGAATATATTTTATTTATGAGCACAAGCCACAATATTCATTGTCAAATTATGATACAGCATATTTTTGTGTTACATGCAAAAATTTCTAAGACTTCTTTCTAGATTTTTATTTTATAACAAATTCAAAGTAAAATACATCCAAAATCTTGCTAAGAAAAAGTTAAAAATCAATGAGTGAAAAGAGAAAAGAAGTTTCAAATTGCAAATTTCATGGTGTTGGCCTCCTTTTTATCTTATTTTTTAAATATTTTATTATGCCACCATGAGATATACAGTTAGAAAGATGTTAATGTTTGGTTTTCAGTCATACAGTGTTCCAGAACTCTTCCCTCCACCAGTGCCTGTTTTCCCACCACCATTGTCCCCAATTCCCTCACTGCTACCCCAGCTTGCCACCATGGGGAGGCCTTTACCTCTCTCTCTCTCTCTCTCTCTCTCTCTCTCTCTCTTCTTTTTTTGACTTACAATATATACATTTTAGGTTATCATGTGTATCCCTTCACCTATATTCAATGCTCAGTACTAGGTATCATTTCAAACGATTACTGTTCCTTTCTCTGTCTTACCTAACCTCTGACTCCCACACACTTGTGGTTGGTTCCACCTATTGACAAGACCTTCCTATCCATGTTTAGCCTGACCTTGGATATTGGCATCATACTATATATATAAACATATAGTGTATACATAGTATACATATAAATATATAGTATATGTATATACTATATATACATACTATATAGTATATGTATATACTATATATACCATATATCCTACATAGCATATGTACTATATACCATATACACATATGATATATAGTATATAATATATACTATATATACTCTATATATTTAATATTTGTATATTCTATATCCTGCAAATAATGTAGTCATTCTATATAAGAACTTTTCCCTCTGGCTAATTTCCCTCTGACCTTGGGTATTGGTATCATACCATGTATATATACATATACATATTCATTGTACCAATACAATATATATTGGTATATATATACCTATATTCATATATATACCTAAATATATATATACACCAATATATATATACAAATATATATACATATATATCTTTTAACCTGCAAACAAATGCAATCGTTCTACATCTGTACCTCTTTCCCTTGGGCTAATTTCAGACATTATGATCCTCTTCATGATCATCCATTTATAGGCAAATTTCATGACTTTGTTTTTCCTAACAGCTGCATAGTATTCTACTGTGTACCGAAGTTTCTTTACCCAGTCATCAGTTCTCGGACACTCCAGTTGTTTCCAGATTCTGGCTATTGTGAATAGTGCTGCTATGAAAATAAAAAATGCAGATGGTGTTTCCATTGTGTGTTTTGGCTTCCCAGGCTATCTTTCCAGGAGTGGTATAGCTGGGTTGAACGGGAGCTCAATTTCTAGTTTTTGGAGGAATGTCCATATTGTTTTCCAAAAAGGCTGTACCAGTTGACATTCCCACCAACAATGGATAAGAGTCCCTTTCTCCCCGCATCCATGCCAGCACTTGTTGTCCTTGCCCTTTTGGATATGTGCCAGTCTCTGTGGTGTGAAGTGATATCTCATTGTTGTTTTGATTTGCATCTCTCTGATGATTAGTGATAACTAGCATTTTTATATGCCTTTTTGGCCTCATTTTAAAGTTTATCAAAATAGGTTTTAACTGACAAATAGTATCCTAAAATGATTATTTCCTATCCTAAAATGATTATTTTCTCTAGCACTATTATTTACATTTACCTAATATTTATACCAGAGCATTTCCCATTTTTATCTATTTGCAGCCCTAGTCACTTGAACTGTAGATGTCCTCTGATTTGAGTTTTAAATAAAATATTATTTTATGTATTCAATGTAGCTCTATAAAGGGATATTAATCTCTGCTACAAATTACAGGATATATATTTACATGAATAGTTATTGTCATTCCTTTTCTTAAATTTTACATGTAATACAAATGTCTCTTTATTTTGAACTTTTTCTTATTACTTCTTAAATGGTGAAACTAAAGTATATTTTCAGCTGCAATTTTTTTAGCAACAGCTTTAACTCCCAACTGTATTTTTATTTCCCTCTCCCTCAGAATTCTTCTATCACTGTCTTTAGCCCTACACATTAAATATCTATTGATTATCCAGCCTTTTTTTTCTCCTCAATATTCTTAAACAGTCTCTAGACATGTCTTGGTGCATCCATCATTCTGAATTCTTCCCTAATATATAATGAATAATTGTATTTACAGAGTGTCCAGTTCCAAATAATTAAAGCACTTTAGATTACATTAGGGGAAATGTGTGTAACCACTTCTGACAGCATCTCTAAGAAAGGTAGAAGGAAAATACATAATTAATTTTTACTAAGTAAGAAAGATGGAACTGGAGATAGGGAATTGGCTTTAGGTCACCATATCATCTGTCAGTAGTTTCAAAATGATATTCAATTGTTGTCAAAGTTTTCTAGATCTTCTGATTCTTTCATTCTGTCCTCCCTGTGAACGTCCACATTTGTCTATCTTCACTACTGCCATAACTAAACTCACCACTGAGAACTTTATCCCAGACTGTGCTTTGCTTAAAACTGTCCACTTTGTCATTTGCCAGATATAACTTACTGCAGATCTCAGTTCATGCCATTTTTCGGAGATTTAAAATATTTTAGAGCAACATTCATTTCCCTAGTATCTTTTTAAAAACCCTTCTGAGATACCCAGCATTTATAATTACTTATCTAATAAAAACATATTTGAATTTAACTTCAAAAAATGAATTTTTATTTCTAGATATTTATTAACCATTATAATTCATGCAATTACTAAAAGTTATAATTAGTAATCATATCCTCCTAACATTCTTGGACTCTGTTTTTCTCCTTTTATTTTTTATTTTGCTTTTTGGGCACACCGGCAAGCTCAGGGTTACTCCGGCCTGCACCAGGATACTCCTCGGGCCAGGGACCTATGGGAGCCAGGACGACCCAGGCGGCACAGGCCGACCGCAGCAACGCCCCGCTGGGCTTCTCTCCTTCTCTATCACTTTTGTTTGCTCCTCTTGCTCTCTTAATTCTGGAATTTTTGAGACATGATAAACCTTTTGCTATGTGTTATTTCTTTTTTGCTAGGTGTTTTCAGTTTTTGTTTATTGGTCATACCTAGCAATGCTCAGGGATTATTCCAGGCACTGCACTTAAGTGTTACACCTGGTGGTGTTCTAAGGACTATAAGGAACATTAAGGATAAAACTTGGGTTGACTGTATACAACACAAGTCCAGTACCCAGTGTACTATGTTTCCAGGCCTACACTCTTAAGAGTTATTTCTTATCTCTCACCTGTGCATCCACGACACAGGATTGCATTATCTTATAATTCTAATTTCTGACACAAAAGATTAAAAACTTGAATTAGGCAAATTAGGCAAATAAGGCAACAAAGAATGATGGGGGCTAACCCCCATTGATGTCAAAAGAGGGGTTTGGCAGGGGTGATTACATTTCACCGAAACTCTTCAGCGCCACCCTCGAGAACATCATGCGAAAATTAGAATGGTAAGGAAAGGGAGTGAAGATAGATGGTCAGCGACTATACCACCTCCACTTCGGTGATGACATCGTTCTAATAACACCAAACATTAGCCAAGCGGCACAAATAATATTCTTCCTATTTGTGTTTATTTGACACAAGTCACCATGGCCCCTATGTGTAAATAATTACTATATATTAATTTTTTGTAATCCTCTATCAGTTTGTAAAATCCACAACAGGCTAGACTGTTAAAGCATATTTTGCAAGTCTCTCAAGAATATAATTGTATGTACATATCATAGCAAATCAATAAACAGACTTAGATAATTAGCAATTCATGATACATTCTAAATCATATATCAGTCTGTCACCATGACTTTTATAAAATTGTCTATATGACCTTGAATAAAACAGTAATCCTTCACTTGATAGAATAGATATATATTATGTGATTGTACTGTAAAAATTTCTATTAATAGAGCTTTCTCTTATAATTCTGGTAAAAATGGTAAAATTATAATGCATAAAATAGACGTGTTTTGCTGAACCAAATGCTTTTAAGACCACAGAATAATATTCAAGTTTTTACAACTATGCTGAATGTTATTAGCAATATTAATTGTGCTTAAATTATTATATCATACAAGTTAATAAATAAAAAGCAGAACAAATTACACAATTTCTGATTTAACACAATTTAAGCATTTCATAGTTACTCTAATTAATACTTAAAAAATTTAAACATCAAGAAACCCCACCTATTTATCTGTTGGTGGAAAGCAGATTAAGGGATATGCAAAGGTCTGGTGGATACTGTCTTTTACTGAAGCAGATGGTTTCCTGGCAGACACTCTCCCAAGAAGAATGTGGGCTTCCATGGTGCCACTGTCTCCTTGAAAGAACCATGGACTCTGCTAAGTTGGGATATTTCTCTGTGATTGTATCTGCTTGTTGGCAGAAGCCAGACAAAGATGTTCTGTCTCTATAAAGCAGAACCAGATAAGATCTTGCCATCTAGGGCTAGTCAGGAAGGTTAATTTTGTAACCTGTTACACCTCCTCCTGTTTGTTTCAAACACCCCTGTCTGCTTGCATCCCACCTGCTTATCTCCTTCTATTCCTGCTTCCTTTATGCTAATCATGTGGAATGCATTTGTAATGTAAAATTATGTACCCTGACTTTAGCTTGTGTTTGTGTTCTGTTTGATGCTACTGGATATATAAGAAGTTGGATCTTTGTGCAACCTGTCAACTGTCGAAATGAGAATTGTGGACCAGATATTATGTTATATATATATATATATATATATATATATATATATATATACATATTCATCCAATTTGTGAAGTTTTATTTCTGTGCCTCTGACCGATGAAGATATCTCGTTACATTTATCAATTGTTTTCTTATGCAATTTCTTATGCCATTTCGTCGGCAAAGAAGGGAACAGCACCAGGCCCAGACAATGTCAGACCCTAACACCTGAAGAATCTGCCGTTGGTACTCATCAATACACTAGCTTGGCTCTTCACACGCTACCTGTCTGAATGCAAGGTGCCCTCCCAATGGAAAACCAGCAGGACAGTTCTACTGTTCAAGAAGGGAGACATTCACGACATCGGCAACTATCGCCCCATCTGCCTGCTGTCCGTCATCTACAAGCTGTTTACACGAGTCATCCTGAACAGGATTAGCAGAACACTAGATGAAGGACAACCATGCGAGCAAGCTGGCTACCAGAAAGGATTCAGCACAATCGACCATATCCACACAGTAACCAAGCTCATTGAGGTTGGTAGGGAGTACAAGATGCCGCTCTGTCTCACGTTCATTGATTTACAGAAAGCCTTTGATTCTGTGGAGACTGAAGCAGTCATCGAAGCCCTAGCCAAACAGGGTGTTTAAACCCAATACATCAAGATCCTTCGTGAGATGTATTATGGATTCACCACCAGGATCTCACCATTCTACAAAGAAGTGATCATTGATGTCAAAAGAGGGGTTCGACAGGGTGATACCATTTCACCAAAAACTAATCAGCGCCACCCTCGAGAACATCATGCGACAATTAGAATGGGAAGGAATGGGAGTGAAGATAGATGGTCGGCAACTACGCCACCTCTGATTCACTGATGACATCGTTCTAATAACACCAAACATTAGCCAAGCGGCACAAATTCTGGCTTACTTTGACCGAGAATGTGGAAAGATAGGTATACAGCTGAATCTAAAGAAAACTATGTTTATGAAAAATGAACTAGTTCCATAGGCCCCATTCACTCTCAATGGAACAGACATCTCTGAATGCAGCAGTTATGTGTACCTAGGTGGAGAAATCAACATGATGAACGACCTAAGACCTGAGCTGTGCAGGAGGAAGAGAGTGCCATGGAATCCCTTCAAAGGCATTGAAGAAATAGCTAAAAGGACAAAGAACCTCCAGCTCCAGGCACATCTCTTTGACTCCACCATTCTCCCTGCATTAACATACGCCTCAGAGTCCTGGGCCCTATGAAAGCAGGATGAGAATGCTATTCGGGTCTCCCAGAGAGGAATCGAAAGAGCTATGCTTGGAATATCACGCCTCACTCAAGTGAGAGAATGAATCCGGAGTTCTGACCTCCATCGCTATTCCAGAATCAGGGATGCTGTCTCATTTGCCAAGGCATCGAAAATCAGATGGGCAGGACATGTAATGTGATTTGGAGACACACGCTGGACTAGAGCCGTTACTGACTGGATCCCACGGGATGTCAAAAGATCACCTGGCCGCCCATCTACAAGATGGTCAGACTTCCTTGTAAAGACCCTGCATGAACGGTTTGAGGCTCTTCATATTCCTGAATCAACCAGATGCCATTGGGTTACATTGGCACGTGATAGGGTCCAATGGAAATGTTACTGGGGCCCGCTCGAGCAAATCGATGCATAATGGGATTCAAGTGATCAAGTGATGCGATTTAAGTTTTATACTCAATGTAGATTTGTTCTGACTCAAAATTCTTCTTCTACAGACTAGCGATATTGCAGCTGGTCAGTCGCTGGGCTTGCATGAGACTGACTTGGTTCCTTCCCCGACTTTGCCTGGAGTGATATCTGAGTGTAAAGAAAGGAGTAAACCCTGACCATTGCTTACTCTGAGCACCCCTCTCTTCCTGTGCCCAGCCAAAAATTAAATCAAACACAAAAACCACGTCCTTTAAAAATCCTTTAATCTAAACTTAAATTTTCTTTAAGTTTCACAGTTATTTAATTTTCTATAATAAATTTAATTTTCTTTAAATTTTCACAGTTATTTTCCTCAACGTTTGTTAGATACTACAGCAACAAACTAAATAATATTCAGGAATAAGAAAAGCAATTTCTTCTTAGCAAAGATATCCAAACTAGAGATTTGACAAACATGCAATTATTCAACAATTTTATTTATTTTTCAAGTCAATTTTATAAAGCAGATAACATGGGCATAGGGTTTTCATATGAGATAGACATAATGATATATATTTCTTATGATACCTACTGGTAGGAAACATATTTGTGAAGCTGCATTGATGTTGTCATCTATGTCTTATGTCAGAACAGAAAAGTTTTTATCTGTTTGACCTAGCAATGTAGCCTTACATAAGAAAATATGAGGTAATGACCCAAAATTTCAAGCAGGGGATCTGTGCCTGTAAAATCTTGTGCATTTTTGCAATACCAGAAATTCTCCACAGATGCATTTCCTGTGTACTAATGTAAGCTACAGAGGCACAAACAAACAAGAAAAAACAATTCCTAAAAGCTTGTTTCTATTAAGCAGTACTGCATGCTCTTAATAAAACAGGAAAATATGCTATTCCACCAGTGTTTAGTATTCATTGTTATTTAAGCAAAAAATTCTTGTATTTGAGTTCATTTGAGAAAAATGTTGTTGTCATATTTCTATATATAAAAGCAATTTCAAGTCACAGCCAAATTATATTTAAGAAAATATAGTATGGGATCTCAATTTCTTACATGCATTTTTGTAAAATATATGCACCATTCTTACTAATAAGCTTGCAATAAATCTTACTACACACATTGAGATAGCACCTTTTTTCTTTAGGTTATTATTGAAAGATTAAGAGTGTAATGACCAAATATTCTCCAAATAGGTATGCAGTTTTCATCCTAGCAGTGGTCTAAATCATAATGCTTTTCCCCCAGACTTCCTAAAACTAGAAAATCTGATTTGAGATCAGAATCCTAATTCTAAAGAATTATTTTTGAAGATTGAAAAGTCTGTTTTGTTTCAATAGATAAAGAAAATACTAGTTTTAAAAGCTCTGATTTACATACTCGCTTCTACACTATTTTCTATTTATATGATGCTAATATTACATTTAAAAATAAGTTTACTCAAACTCTGTCAAAAATATAAAGGATTTTTTATAACTTATGATTCACCTTTATCATCAAAACTACTATTTAAAAGCCTATAAACTTGAAATTTTAGTTTTCTCTAGGTCAAGTTTGTGTCCAAGTACGCTTGTTTTCTGGATAGTAGGACAATTTTAATGCTAAGTAATTTGCCACCAGGTGAAATATGCGATTATTACCCATTTTTACTAGAGTAAAAATAATACACATAGGTTAGTAGAATGGAATGGAGATTTGAATAGATGTGTAGGCACATAATGTGTAGAAAAAGAAGTGCAATAAAGCATCAATGTTAATTTAAGTGGTCAAATTTTAAATATTCACCCAAAATTCTTTTATTTTTATTGGTGTTTACAAATTTTATTTCAAAATTGTTTAAAAAATAAGATATTAATAATCCTTTATCTGGAATGGAGGGAAATTACTATACCTAGTTAAATGATACCTGAGCTTTTGTGCCTCCAACATTATTTTCCACTCTAGTTTTCCTATCATTTTCTTATTGGAATCTTTTTGACAAACACAGAGCTTTCATGTTCACGTGATTTATCAAATTTTCTTTCCAAACTAAATGATGAGGTGTCAAGCACAAAGTTGGCCTTTATTGGGTATTGGTCCTTTTGATCCTTTACTGTTTTGCAAATATTCCCCTTTCAGGATCACAGAAAACTCCTTCACAGAATTCTAGAATTCATTCAGAGTTCCCCTCCTCACTTTCTGTACAGGCTTGGTGAATAGTTACTTGTAGATAGTTTCTTCTGAAGGGTGTCCTTGACGTCTAATATCGAAAGATATCCTTCTCTCTTAGCAACCCTTCCCTCGTGACATAAGGAGTTAATCACAACGAGACCCATTCTGGACATTTTATTTAGCCTCTCTTTTGGTCCTATCATCTTTTTCTCTGAAAGGAGAAATGTTAACAAAAAGAAGTAAAAAGGAAGCAGCCAGGATGTCAAATAGAGATTGCAATGAATAATGAGAGGGCACTGTCAAATACTATGGAAAGTCGAAAAGAATTAGGAAAGAGGAAAATGCCTTTCAGTTCTCTGCATTGTGAATACTGACTTTAGAAATATTTTCAGGAAAGCTGCTGGGACATCAGGGGCAAGTCTTATTTCTGTTCTGGGCTTATCAATAATTCAATTTCAACAAACTTTCCCACTATTTGCTGAAACATGAATATCCTACCTATTTCATTGCAGTTTTTCACATTCTTAAGGAACAAATTGTTACCTTTCAATGTTCCTTATCTTCCTAAGAACAGACAGTCACTTGCCTACAAAAGGCACTGTGAACTCAAACAATTCAAAACATAACATTCATCTCCATTTATGCCAGAAGCCCAGACTGTGTTGGTTGGTCCTGGAAATTCTTTACTGCTCTTTTCAGTTTGAAACTGTATAATACATCGCAAGGAGGTGAGCACCAATAACTTCATACCTCAACATTTTCATACTTCATATCTTTCTTGCCTGATGCCTTTGAATACTAAAACCTGACTGAGTGTGTGGGATCTTCACCCAAGGAAATCAAGGAAAAGGCTTGCAAAATACAACAGTGAACCTAAGGTTCATGAACAGGCTCTCTGAAATTAAGTTAAAACTATATTCTCTGTATTTCAAAGAAAAATATGTCCCTCATTCATAACTGCCTTGACCCTAAAGGAACTCCCCTCCATCTTCTAATGCTTAAGAATATCATGCTATGTGAAACCAGTTGAAATCAGAGTGAGGATTGCAAAATTGACTTACATTCACCAAACAATTTTTGATACACAAGTATACAGCATGCTGTATAGAACACAAAAATTTTAGCCTTATATTTTGACTGTGTGAACATTAAACAATTCAAAATCAAATAATCAAAAGCACATAATTAAAGCAAATTACCTGATGCCACTGTAGGTGTAAAAGGGAAGGTATTGAGTATGCCCTAGTACTTTTTTCTTAGGTTATCAAGTTTTCATGAAAAAAGTGAAGAAGGCCACTTTAAGGACACAAAGAGTATTTTGAGGTCACTTGGCTAGACAAAAAAGGAAACATAAGAGATATGGGACTATTATAGACAGAAAACATCTTTTTTTTTTTTGGCTTTTTGGGGTCACAACCGGCAATGCTCAGGGGTTACTCCTGGATCTTTGCTTAGGAATTAGTCCTGGCGAAGCTCTCCAGACCATATGGGATGATGGGATCAAACCTGGGTCGGCTGCATGCAAGGCAAACACTCTACCCACTGGGCTATCACTCCAGCGCCAGAAAATAATTTTTAAGGTAGTTTTGACTCTGTAGTCATTACTTCGTAACCATATGGGATATAATACAAAAGCACAGTAAATGCATTGGCATTTTTAACAGTGGTTGTAAGCAGGTCGACATTATACTTCATTTTCAGTGCACAATATATACTGCAAAAATCATACTCAGAATCTATGTGAGAAGTGGCTTATTGCTGAAAATTCTTCATCTAATAAAAAGGTTTAAAGTGATTGTCAAAGTTACACAAAGGGCAAGTGACATAGATACTTGTGAGTTGGCAAATGAGTTGAAAACCAAGAGAGAACATGAATGGCTGAGACCTCAGTGAACAGGCATTATATATTGAGGGCTGTGGGATTTTTTTCTGGATGCAGAACAACGATCTATTGTACAAAAAATCAGTTTTAACACAAACCTGACAATTCAGTGGGACAGTGAATTTCTGCGACTTGTTCAAAGAAACAGAATGAGATTTACAGAGCTGAAACCTGATGAGGATTCGATTGTCTGGATTCACACTGCCACATTCACTTTATTACCTTATTTTAGTTAATATTCTTCAGGAGGCTTCATGCCTCATAACATTCTTTGAATAAGATACATAATTTTCCATATTTGCAAATGTATTTGTGTCATAAAATTCATTCAATATATTTTTATTGTTACTGGCAGCTTTAATATCTGGTTCCCTCTCTGCCCTTACTTTTTGCATCAACACTTTCTCCTTCAACCTATTAAAATAACACGCCTCACAATATACATCCTCAATACTGTGTCACAAAACTAAAAGCTGTAGATCTTTATCTCAGAAATGGTCAACTAAATAACATGCTCAAAAACCAGTGGTTAGTCCTAATCAGTAGCTCCTTAATTGTACTTTTCAAGCATTTACTTAAGAAAAAAAAGCAAAACGTGATTAGATGTGCATTAATGACCTATTTTGAAGTTTAAAAGTTAATTACACTACTTAAAACAATACAAAATCAAGTTCATTTACTATAAACCACTGCTATATATAATATTGCTTCCTAGTTCCTACCTCATTTTAATAGTATTTTTGTGAAATAACACTATGTAAGTGTATTTGTTCCACAAAGCTATATATTAAGTCTTTCTTCTGAGAAACAACATATTACTAGTGCTTTAATCATCCTTGTGATATCACACATCAAGACATGGTTTTATTGAGTTTATTCAGGCTGGTGGAAATCATCCCTTATTACAAAAAGGTGGCACACTTGTCACTTGTCACATTAAGCATGCTCCTCTGGTTATAATAGTGGTTAAGTTTATAGTACTGAAATACAAATTTCCTATACATCAATACAAAGTGCCCATGACTCTCCACTGCTGTCTCTCCGTCACATTTGATATTTTGTTTACCATGTAACTATATACTAAAACAAGCTGTATGGTTCCAAGTATATTTATAAACATTTTATTTTAAATCAATTAAGAATAAGAAAATGCATCCTATTTCCAATTTTTTCTTCTTTGATGCCTCTTTTTATGTAGTTTCAAGACATATACTAATTTTCCTCCCTGCTAACAAATTTTTGTAACACTTTATAAGTTTATTTTATTTATTTATTTATTTATTTATTTATTTATTTATTTTGCTTTTTGGGTCACACCTGGCGATGCTCAGTGGTTACTCCTGGCTCTGCACTCAGGAGTTACTCCTGGCGGTACTCGGGGGACCATATGGGATGCTGGGGATTCAACCGGGACGGCATGGGCTGGCTGCGTGCAAGGCAAACGCCCCTACACGCTGGGCTATCGCCGGCCCCCACTTTATAAGTTTAATTTGCTAAAATGGGAGTCAAGGATATAGCTCAGTGGTGAAGTACATGTCTCTCATGAGTGATGTTCTGAATTTAATTTACAACACCAATTACACACTTATACATATATATGCATACACTTAACATTTGTACACATATACACACTTACCGGGTTGGGGGAAAATGAAACAAACTCTGCTATGATCAAGATTTTCTCCTGGTTCTATACTCAATGGTCACCTTTGGCAGTACTCAGGGGATTGTATTGAATAGAGTTGTCTTTACACAAGGCAAACACATTAATTCCTATATTTATCTCACTGGCTTGATTTTCATTCTAAACCTCCATTTTGGTACATTCTTTAAAAATATTTATTTTGATAATTTACAACTGATTTTTTATGGATTCAGCAAAATAGGGTAGCTTTTATTTCAGTGATACTATTTAACCATTATTAATATATCTATCTTCTTTCCATATTTTCTCTACTTTTCTTCTCTCTTAGACCTTCACAATAAATGAAGATTTTTTTATATAATGTCCAAACAACAATATTAGTGATTTTCAGGAGGCAAACAATAAAATCAAGTCTATCATTTGTCTGTCTTTGACTAGAGACCGATTCCTTGAAATCAGAAGTGAAAACATTGAATAAGAATTAAATGTTTATGGGGCCAGAGCGATAGCCCAGCGGGTAGGGCATTTAGCTTGCACAAGGCTGACCTGTGCTGGCCTGGTTCTATCCCCGACATCCCATAATGTCCCTGAGCACCGCCAGGAGTAATTCCTGAGTGCAGAGCCAGGAGTAACCCCTGAGAATTGCCGGGTGTGACCCAAAAAGCAAAAAAAAAAAAAAAAAGAATTAATTGTTTATGTTTCTAAGAAAGTAAGGATAGTCTCAAAGTCCTTTTCTATACATTGTGGGTATTAAAGACACCAAACTAAAGTGCTACTACTCTAAGTATGAACTTAAGTAATGTATATCCAGAGCCATAAAAGTACTAGACCATAATTAATAACTATCAGAGCAATATCATTTTGCATTTGCATGAATTATAGCATGATATATAAGTGTAATACAAATGAACAAGTAACTTTTATTATTTTAGGTACTGTAGTACATTCTCTTTGCCTCAATTTCATAGTTTGAAACGTATATAAACCAAGACTTAACAACTCATTTTAGAGCAGGCCTAATCCCAATCTCAGTTCACTGGAAGCAAAAGTAGAACTGTCATGAAGCTCTCTATCATACAGTGCAGATAGTTCTAGGTTTTGTTACACAAAAATAATCTGATCATTGATATATCATTGTAACTTTCTCACCTCCACAGTGCTTATCACATACAATCTTTCCCAAAATCCAGAAAAAAAATGGATTTCTGAATTTCTTCTGGCTCCTTAATGATCGTGGAGAAATAGAAGCAGCTATGCTAAGAAGATGAAAAACTAAAAGAAAATCTGAAAGTTGAAGAAGAAAATGTTAGAGACAAGGGTTGGAGTGGTTGAGAAAGTTCAGAAGATCAATTTTGCAAGGCGTAGTGCCATGACGAAAGGTATTTGGGACAGACATTTTTAGGAATTTATTTCTATGAGTTATACTATACAGAACTTCAGTACATAGATTTATTGCTTTAAAGGCCTGGTGATGATCGATTTCTATTTTAAACTATCTTTTTTCATTCTTTCTTTTAATGGAACTGGACCCAATTTAGCCAAGTTTTATTTGGCTTGTACTTCTTGTTGCATTCTCCTTGAAAACTGAAGGCGATCAATCTCAAATACAATAGCTCCTTAATAAGTGCTGCTGACTTCAATTTTAACTCTTATGGATGGTATGGAAATTTTAATACAAAAAATACAACATGAAAAAGAATATGATTAAGAGTAGAAAAATCACATTTGTCTTTAAGTTCTGAATTTTTATTAAAATTATATTTAGATCTATAGATCTATATCTATATAAAATATTTATATATAGATATAGATCTATATCCCTCTAAATATTTAGATACTGATATAGATATAGACCTATATCCATCTAAATATTTAAATATAGATATAGATATTTAGATGTGTCTAAATATTTAGATAAAGATATAGATATAAATATAATTTAAATAGAAATACAGAACTTAAAGAAAATGTGATTTTTCTACTCTTAATCATATTATTTTTCATGTTGATTTTTCTTATTACTATTTCCATACTATATCCTATTTATAAGAGTTAAAATTTAATTTAGCAGCACTTATTAAGAAGCTATTGAATTTGAGATTGTTGTATTTTAGAGTCTACTATTGAAAGTGTACCATCTGCACAGCAGAGCCTGGCAAGCTACTCATGTCGTATTTGATATGCCAAATACCAGTAACAATTATAGACCTCATTCCCATGACCTGAAAGCATAGTTTGAGGCTCTTTCTGTTCCTGGAGCGAGAAGATGCCCTTGGGCTGCACTTGCTTGCGACAGGACATATGGAGATGTTACTGGTGCCGCTGGAGCGAACCATGAATAACGGGAAGACAAGTGATACAAGTAATACAAGTGATTTATAGAAGTAATTACTCTGTTATTATAGACCTCATTCCCATGACTGATGGAATGGTTTTGAGGCTCCTTATGTTCCTGGAGCGGACAGATGCCTTTGGGCTATCTAGCATGTTACAGGATGTATTGAGATGTTACTGGTCCCACATGAGCAAATCCATGATCAATGGTAAGTCAAGTGATCAAGTGAATTACTCTGTTTATTGCACCTCAAGAACATAAAATCTGGTTAAACATTCCTATCAGCACAGGGCACATGGTCATAAAATTATTCAAAAGCTATTTACTGTGTTTTATTCATCCATTTGTTTAATTTCATGTCTCCACTTCACTATATTTTTTTTGAATGGGGCCAGGGCCACACACAGCAGTACTTATGACTTACTCCTGGACTCTGCAATCCTGGCTGTTGCTTGGGGACCACATGAGGTACCAAGGATAGAAACTGGAGAGGCCTCATGAAAGGTCAAAATCAACCTCTGAACCATCCACTTTTCAATTGAACATTGTTTGCACCCAAAATTCTCCCAGCTCATATTCTATTTCTTTTAATATAGAACTTGAGCTATGCTTATCAAATATGTAGCAATGTTGTATGCCATTTTTAATAAGTAGTATCTGCTGTATTCTAAATTTTAGTTTTCTTTTTCTACTTATTCTTTTTAGATTATTTATTTTCATTTACATATGATGAGAATTTGAATTTTAAAAAAACATCATGAAAAGTATAATTAACAATACTATAAAATCTGGGGTTTTGATAAAATGGTCTAAAATTACCTACTTTAATTGATTTTTTTCATTTTTTCATTAAAAACAGTATCAAATGCATTCAAGCACAACAATAGATATTGCTTGGCCTCTGGGAATAAAGACTTAAATAAATTACTATAGCTGAAAAAAAATTCTAATTCTATTTCTGCTAATTCAAAGGTAATGACAAAATGGTCCCGTTCTCCTGTTTTGTAAAAAAAAAGTATATTTCCATCAAAATACAGTATTTTCTTTTTGTGAACTTTAAATATAAAAGTCTAGCAGAGCTCAATTCTATTATGGCTTAGAAATTCCTGGCTTCAATGACAATATTTTCTGTGAATGACTAATGTAGTCTCTTCTCTTATCAAAAGTCTACAAATGGTCTTAGTTTCCCTCATCCTTAGCAATAATGATAATTATTGGTCTTCCTAGTTTTGATATTTGGCATACATAAAATATACCTCATTATTTATTTTATTTTTAGTGAAGCAAGATAGTTTTTATTGAACTAAGCTTACTTAGCTCATTCCCAACTCTAGAGTGGGAAAAGCAAGCAGAGACATAGAAATAAACAAGAAAAATACTTGTCAAGGGAGAACACAGGCTTAAAGCAGTAAACTCCATCTCACTGTTTCAAATTTTGCATTCCCTGTAGTACCTGTTTATTAATAGTCAATTAACCAGATTGACTGGTTAATCTGGGGACTTTTATGTTTTTTTTTCTACAAGTTTGAGAAAACTGCAGTTTGAGTTTCTTTCTGCAGGTTTTGTTTTTACACACTCATTATCTTTTAGAACTCCAATATTGGGGTGAATTTGAAGACAGTCTATATGTGATAGATAAAATTTCTTTATTAATTTTATAATCTTAATATACAATTAAGCAGTCATCTATTTCTAGCATTCATATATCTTTCATTGAACAGATTATCTTAACTTTATTGTTTACAATATCTATTTTTGGTTTATGTTTTTTGGGTAATGTTAGTATCATACTTTTAAAACATTAAATATATAAGATTCAGGCTAAATATGTATTCCTCCTCAGTCTTGTTGACCTCATATAAAAATTATTTAAGTTTGACTTGTTTATCAGTCTTTCAAATGTATATTTCTAAAAAATTCTGAAAAGTGTTATAGCTAATCAAATAATTGAAATGCAGTTATATGAAATAATGTAGGTGAAAAAACTAATTTTTGCCTTATGGAAATTATATAGCATCTATTATTAAAGTAGCATCTATAGATATTACTCTTGGAAAGATGTTATTAGCCAAAAGTACTAGAGACATATAGCAAGATGAGGTTAGGAAAACTATGGAGATACTATCAAGGTGAACATATAATATTTTTTTGTTTATATTCTATAATTTTATGGTGATAAAATTCAATGCTTTGATATTCTATTTATAAATATTTCTAAGTGAAAGATGCCACAAAATCCAAATTGGAAGGCCAGATAAAAAGCAGTCAAAGATGCATGCATTGCAGTGGTGCAATACCAGCGCCGAGCCAGGACATAGTCAGCAGCGTGACTTAGGTGAAGTTCAATTCTACCCCCTACCCTACCACCACCAATAAAAATTTAAATAGCATCACCACAGAGCCACAAATTAAACAAAGGCTAGGTTGATAGTGCAGTGGTGATTTATTAGTATCATAGACAGAGATAAAGATTCAGAACATTTCATCAGTATCAATGAAAGCTTGATTCTTAGTGCCCTTTAGTTCCTGGTGAGAGAAAATACAACTCTGTTGAGTAATTATTCAGAAGCCCAAAACAATGTATTTCTGAACTGATTCCTTAAAATTTAACTAATTATTTCCTTAGAAAGAAAATAACCTATTTTCCTGAAGTGAGAGAAATTATTCTTATAGTCTTAATTGCCTCGAAATACACATTTAACTGGCATTTACTATCAGGAGTCAAGGGATTTTCTCTGTTCTAATATACCTAACCTAATCAAATCTAAATACCTAACACTCCAACCATTATACCTAAAAATACTAAGAAAAAGAAGTTTCTGATTAATGGATCAAAAACGTTCTATTGTGGCAATCTAACAATGAGAATGTTCATGTTATTTTTATAGGCTGCAAAGAACATGAGGGAGTTTGAAGAATTTGTGTGTCTGGACAAATCCCTGATGTTCTTTTTGGATTCTTGCTGTGAAATCTCTTCTCTCGTGATAATATCCACATACATTCACATAGACCCTAGTTGTTACAAATGTGTTTTATTCCTCAACTTCTACATGTGATGAGAGCTAAACCCTGTAGGGAGATATCTTGAACACTCCCTCCTGTAGCAAGTGTTATTGGCTGTCAGCTCTTCCCATTTTCCAGATCACTCTGCCCTTCACATAAAATCCACAGCTGCTGACTGCAGGGCCTGTCACTATTACCAGTTCAGCCTCTTCATCACACAGTCAGCATGACTTTTTTTGCTCAATCAAACTTACTCCGATGCGGATTGTTCCATTGGAGTGCTCTGGCTGCTGCTGCTGCTATTTCGCAGCTATTAACACAGGCATTACAAAGCTCCAACCACTCAAGACTACACAGCCACACAGTCATCCTGGACGGCCGCCACTTCAGGGAGTTCTCAGACAGATGGCTGTTTGCAGAGGGCAGGGAATTTAACAGCAGTGCCTCTCCACACTGTGATGATGGATTTCTACCTCAAAGGAAGTAATGGGCATTAATCCCTTGAGGTTTAACTAGACTCAGTCTATGGCTTGCTAGCCGATAACCCATTCCTCACCCTTGCAAGCAGATGGCAGCAGATCTGGAGACCCAATCTGAGGGAACTTTGCTAACTACCCACAAGCATTGCTGGTGTGTTGAGTGAAGGAGACTGGCACTGGGCAATATCTCTTCTCTTGCCGATAATCAGGTTCATAATCCTAGAAGCACATAACTGCTGATTTTCATTTTTATAGCCCATTTGAGGAACTGAGTTTGAAGGAGAAAGTGAGATTATATAAAGAGTGATTATTATTTTGGGGGAGAGTATATTCTGCAATGACCAACAAGTGTGAGAACATAATTGTACTCCTTTTTCTTCCCTTTTTTGTGCCTTTTAATTAACTAATTAGTTTATTAATTATTTGAAGGATTCTCTTAGGAACCTCCACGGCAGTATCTGGCTATGTGGTGCATGGGATTGAAGTCGGGTCATTCCATCAAGCATGTGTCCTAATCCCGCGACTATCTCTCCCCCATCATTTTAATCTTCAAGTGACTTCCTTGACAGTAGTTCATGGTAATAGTTTTGCAAGCAATTTTTGGTTTTGGATAGAGCTTCCTTTTAGTTTGTTTTATTTTCAACTATAGATTTGAGCATACCACAAAGAGAAAAGTGCTCCCATCTTAAATTGATCACTTAATCACAAACGGAATCAATTTGCATGACCAACACCCAATTAGAAAATAAGCATGAATTTCTAGAAGCACCTTTCACAGATTTTGAACTACAACAAAGAACTAGAATGCACTGAACAGATTTCAAGGAATCTTCAAAGCCTTTTAACAGGGGCAAGCATAATTTGCACATCCAATACTGTCCTTCCAGATGTAAAATCTAGAGTTATGATTTCTCCAATCTACAATTTCTTCAGTCAAAAATTTTATTTCCTGACTCTGACTTTATTGCATTAAACTTCACAGTATAGTTTAAAATACTAGCTCTTTATTGCCTCTTCCAAAAAAAATTTCCTGAAAATTGTGTGTGTATTGGAAATGGAAAAATCAAAAGTCCATCCTGGAAAAAATGTAGGCTAACTTACTAGAGAAGAGAGTTAAAGTGATACTTACATGATTCAGAAAAAATAAACACAACTATGTATTATCAAGATTTACAATATATAACTTTATATTTTTAATGTTGTATAAACTCAGATATATTTGTATAACCCTTATTTTCCAACTAAATTTAAGTTACAGTCAAAGAAAAGCAACTGAATAATAAATTGTGATTATTTGTATAGTGTACACATAATTATCAGTAATTTAAGTGAAAGCACTTCAGAAGAAGATAAGCTTAATACTCTAAATTTAGCATATGATTCTTTTGCATGCATTGCATATTTAAAATGCCTCAGAATAGATATTCTCTTTGTAATCATACAGTTTTTCTTAAGAAAATTTTCTCCTTTTTAAGTGTGAAAATTTGTACATGAATTAATTTATAAAATTGTATTATTATAAAACATATATTAAATAAATCCTATGTAATAAAATATTTGCTTGACATTCAAATCATATCTATGTGAAAATTATGTCACTATACAAAGAGAAAGCATAAAATGTGGAAATAAATTCAGGTCCTTTGTTTAAATAACAGATATATTTTGTTACTTTAGTTTTTGGGGTTTTTTAGTTATTTTTATGGAATTAGCATGAGATCACTATCACTATCACTATCCTCCCGTTGATCATCTATTTGCTAGAGCGGGCACCAGCAATATCTCCATATGTCCTGTCTCATGCTAGTAGAACCCAAAGGCATCCGCTTGCTCCAGGAACATAAAGAGCCTCAAACAATTATATTAGGTCATGGAAATGACCTAATATAAATGTTACTGGCATTTGGCATATCAAATACTACACTAGCAGCTTGCCAGGCTTGCCATGCGGGTGGCATACTGTTGTAGTCACCTCTAAATAAAGCATTTATTGATGAACCGTGCTAGCATGAGATACATAATTATAAAGTTGGTCATGATTATTAGGTTTCAGTCATGTAATGTCCCTTCACCACTGTATATTTCCCATCATCAATGCCCCACCTCCAACCCCCCAACCAGCCTCATCTCTATCTCTGTCTCTCTCTCTATATATACACACACATACATACACACATCTATCTATCTATCTATCTATCTATCTATCTATCTATCTATCTATCTATCTATCTATCTATCTATCTATCTATCTATCTATCTATCTATCTATCTATCTATCTATCTATCTATCTATCTATCTATCTATCTATCTATCTATCTATCTATCTATCTATCTATCTATCTATCTATCTATCTATCTATCTATCATCTATCTATCAATACATATATATATATATATATATCTTTCTCCTTTTGACATGATAGTTTGCAATACAGGTACTGAAAGGTTATCATATTAGTTTCTGGTTTTGAAAAATGGAAGTGAAAATTTTTTGATTGTTCCTACAAAGGAATATTATTAATTTATTAATAAAGTATGTTTCTGGTGCTTAGTAAAGTGGGGAGTAAGGGAAGTTTTCTAAATAAAAAATACTTTCGCTCTCTGCTTAGCCTACTTTGGGAGCCCACATTTGCAGAGATGTCCAGCGTGGGTTAAGACTGCTTAAGTCTGCTGTGAGCACCTACATGTCCTGGGCGCTCATGTTCTGTCAGCTCTACAAAGGAGCTGTTAAGCTGAAACTGGAGCCCTCTTGTTCTGCAGGGTGTGGGAGATGATCACTACCACCTGATTTCTCTGGGAGCCATGGACTCAGGTGAACAAGAAAGTGCTCTCTACTGAAAAGTAAAGACAGTCTTACCCTCAGCACAGACACTGTGGGTTCATTGCTTTCCTTCAAGAAATGAATGTCAGGATGAGCTGAAACAGTGTAGCAAGAGAGTTTGTATTGAACAAAATTTGCTTAGAAAAATTTGGGGTGAAAGAAAGGGATAAGTATCAGTTCAAGAAAGAACATATGTTTCTAGAGAGTAGAAGAAGCAAGCACAGATACATGTTCAAAAGAGAAAAAGGCCAGAAAGAGCATCAATTTATAATTTTTTAATAGAACTTAAAAGATAATGGGCCGAGAGTAATAGTCCAGTGGGGAGGGTATTTACCTTGCATGCGGCCGACCTGAGGTTCAATCTCCCGGCATCCCATATGGTTCCCTGAGCACCGCTAGGAGCAATTCCTGAGTGCAGAGCCAGGAGTAACCGCTGAGCATCGCCAGGTGTGACCCAAAAAGCAAAAAAAATTGATATGACCTCTACACATTTATTAAAATAATTTGTACTATCAGGGAACCATGTGGGATACAAGTGACAAGTGGCAATTTGTACTATAGTAGGTAGGGAACTTACCCTTACATGTGGCTGACCTGGGTTTAAACCCAGGCATCCCAAGTAGTTTTCCATGGACTGTCAAGAGTAATCCTGATGCAACACCAGGAGTAACCCAGAGATCTGATTGGTTTGGCCCCAAGAGCAAATGAGCGAATGAATGAACGAACGAATGAACAAGAAAGAATGAATGAATGAATACATAAAATAATGTGTACTAAAGATAGAAAAGAAGGACTAGATATTGTGCATCACTGAGTTAGAGTATTAGTTAGAACTCCACCTAAGAGATAGTTTTCTTTTCCCAAAATGTAATCACTCAGTATATCCTTGGATCTTTGTAAAATAGATAGTCCTAACTCCTAACCTCAGTATATTGAAATTTCTAAACATGCATTGTAACCACCAATCCAAATTGATTATTATGTATGCCATAATTTAAAAGTCATTAAATTAGAAATTAATGAATAAACTAAGGTGTGTTATTACTCTTTGGATGTTATGTAATAAAATTCTCTTGAGTTCAGTAAATGGGTCTGGAGTGATAGTCCAGCAGGGAAGGAGTTTGCCTTTCACGAGGCTAACCCAAGTTTGAACCCTGACATCCCATACAGTCCCCTGAGCACCACCAGTAGTAATTCCTGTTGAAGAGCCAGGAATAACCCTTGAGCTTTGCTGGGTGTGACCCAAAAAGAGACCAAAAAGTTCAGTGAATGAACTGAATTGGTAGGTCAGAACAGCAAATCGACAGTTTGCAAGAGTTTATAAATCTCTTTTTTATTTATTCACAAACTTGAATAAATCAAGTTTGGGAAGCAAAATGGAAACAGAGAAAAAAAGTCAATGCACAGCTTTGATATGAGCAAATTAACCGAAAAGTGAATCACATATCATTGGGAACCAATAAAATCTCATAGTAGCACTATTTGTGTTTTTACCAAAAGTAAAAAGTAAAGTGAGCTAAATGTGTTTCTCTACCTTCAGACCCCAAAGGATAGCTGTCATAGAAATAAAACAACTCAAATGTGCTTGAATTCATTTTAAGTGTTGTCTACTATAATAAGCTTCTGAGTTTTATGCTGTACATGCAATTTGATAATATAACAAAATTGTGCTTTGTGTTCTTTGCAAAAGAATGTAATAAAGTGGTAGAAAAGGAAAACTAAAGATCGTAATAACGGACTAAAGAGGAGAACAAAAGAGAAGATAGTGCTTTGAAACTCATAAGTTCCCAATTTGCACATACAGTTTTGAAAATTGAATACTCAGATCAATCTTGTGGTTGTGGAAAAGTTTAGTTGCATTATGGGTATTGGATATGTTAAATTTAACCACAATCATGATCACGATCTTCCCGTTCATCATCTATTTGCTAGAGCATGCACCAGTAATATCTCCATATGTCCTGTCTCATGCCAGTAGAGCCAAGGGCATCGGCTTGCTAAAGGAACATAAAGAGCCTCAAACCATTATATTAGGCCATAATATTATGTCGGTGGAAGTAAACCAGGCTAGTACTAAAACCACAGAGGGAATAGGGCACCAGAAGTTAGCTAAAGGAGACAGAGATACCAACCAGCTACCAGCATCTGCAGAATGCTCCGTAACCAGAACAGAGCATGAGAAGGAAGATGGCGGGTGAGGGTATAGAAGGCTCTTCCTTTCTAACTTATATGACCCAAACCAGATCATTCTTTTTACTTGCCTATAAGCCTGTCAGCATTATTCTTGAATCAGTATGTCTAAAGAACCTATTTGTACGTTTATTTGTTCCATGTGCACTAGAGAAAAGTGTGTATTCAGCTTTTTTGGCATTAAAAAGCCCTGCATATATCCACTAGCTCTCTTTCTTCCTTTTTTCCTTCAGGGCCAATATTTCCTTGGTGAGTTTCAGTCTTGTTGATCTATCCATAGTTGATAGAGCAGTGTTGAAGTCTCCTCCAGGAAATAGAAGAAACAGAGACACTCCCAAATCGCTTCTATGAGGCACATATCACCCTGTTATCCAAAACAGGGAGAGACAATACAAAGAAAGAAAACTACAGGCCAATATCCCTGATGAACACGGATGCTAAGATCTTCAACAAAATACTAGCAAATAGAATCCAAAGACTCATCAAGAAGATTATAAATCATGACCAAGTAGGATTCATCCCGGGAATGCAAGGATGGTTCAACATTCGCAAGTCAATCAACATAATCCATTATATCAATAAGAGAAAAAATTAAAAACATATGATCCTATAAATAGATGCAGAGAAAGAATTTGACAAGATCCAGCACCCATTCGTGATTAAAACCCTCCAGAAAATGGGAATTGAAGGGACTTTCCTCAAGATAGTTACAGCCATCTACCAAGAGCCCACAGCGAGCATCATTCTAAATGGGGAAAAATTGAAAGCCTTCCCCTGAGATCAGGGACAAGACAAGGTTTCCCACTCTCACCTCTTTTATTCAATATAGTACTGGAAGTACTTGCCATAGCAATCAGAGAAGAAAAGTACATCAAGGGCATCCAGATAGTCAAGGAAGAAGTCAAGCTATCATTATCCGCAAAATGACATGATATTATATCTAGAGAACCCTAAACTGTCTACCAAATAACACCTAGAAACAGTAGGCACATACAGTATAGTGGCAGGATACAAAATCAACACCCAAAAGTCAGTGGCTTTCCAATATACAAATAACGAAAGAGAAGAAAGGGATATTAAGGAAACGATTCCATTCACAATTGTGCCACAAAAAAAATCAAATACTTAGGAATCAACTTAACTAAGTGTGTAAAGGACCTGTACAAAGAAAACTACAAGACACTGCTCCAAGAGATAAAAGAGGACAAAAGGAAATGGAAACAATTTCCTGCTCATGGATGGGGAGAATCAATATTGTCAAAATGGTAATACTCCCTAGAGCTCTGTACAGATTCAATGCAGTCCCTATAAGGATACCGATGACATTCTTCAAAGAAATTGACCAAACACTCCTGAAATTTGTATGGAACAATAAACCCCCAAGGATAGCTAAAGCAATCCTCGGGAAAAAAAGAAGATGGGAGGCATCACCTTTCCCAACTTCAAACTGTACTACAAGGCAGTAGTAATTAAAACAGCTTGGTATTGGAATAAAAACAGAATAGAATTGAGTATCCTGACATCCAACCTCAAACACATGATCACTTAATCTTTGATAAAGGTGCAAAGAGTCCAAAATGGAGTAAGGGAAAGCCTCTTCAACAAGTGGTGTTGGGAAAACTGGGCAGTGACCTGTAAAAAAATGAATTTGGACCTGTGTCTAACACCATGCACAAAAATCAGATCAAAATGGATTAAAGATCTCAATATCAGACTTGAATCCATAAAGTACATTGAAGAAAATAAAGGAAAAACCCTCCAAGACATTGAAGCTAAAAGGCATCTTCAAAGGTGAAACATCACTAACAAAAGCAACTAGAAGAAAAGATAAACATATGGGACTACATGAAACTGGATGAAAAAAGCTTTGGTACATCTACACAATGGAATACTATGCAGCTGTTAGGAAAAATGAAGTTATAAAATTTGCCTATAAATGGATGGACATGGAGAAGATTATGTTGGTGGTGGGAGATGGGCATTGGTGGAGGGATGGGTGCTGGAACACTGTATGACCAAAACCCAAATATGAACTTTTTTAATTGTATATCTTTGTAATTGCATATCTCACAGTGGTATAATAAAATACTTTTTAAAAAACGAAAACAGATGATCCCCAAAGAACTTAGAGTTATATATTTCCTTTCCTCAGTTGACCATAGAAAGAGTGGATTCTGGAGAGATTCTAAACTTTTTCCATGAAGATTGTCAGAAGACCCTCATGGGACATAAATCCTGACTTCACACATACAACAAACAAACAAACAAACAAACAAACAAACAAACAAAGGTATACTTAGGGGAATCTGAATGAACAGACCTTTCTGTTTCCCTCATTTTACTCTCCTTTGCTCACCAGTTTACTGCAACCATTTCCCATGACTTTCTTACTCTTCGTCAAGTCTATAAGCACTCAGACTTAACCTTTATTATGTGTCTTCATTCTCTGTGAAAGCTCTCATGTCCAGTTAAAGTTGACATTAAAATATTTTTATGTGTTTACCCATTTTATTCAGGGAGACTTGAAAAGAGAAATTATCAAATTTCTCTTTTCAAATCTGCTATACAATGCAAAAACACAAAATCACATCCCTAAATTATGCTTTTAGCCCAATTAAAGAAGACGAAATTACTTTCTGCTTCCAAATATTCATGTAAGAATGTGCATGATAATTTTCTGGTATTGTTCCTAATTACATTTTCCATCACTCCCATATATTCCTAAGCATAATGGAGGGCTTTAAACTCAAAGTTTCTCTCAACTGCTAAAGAGCATAACCCAAATGCTATGCTGAAATATATTATTTCATTCAACAACAAGCTGATCTTTCAAATTAGCATCTGCAGTAGTGAATAACTCAGATATAATATAAATTTAATCCTTTACAAATTTATATAGGCTTCATCCTACTGGTACTGTAATAGATTTTCTTATGAAGCACATTCAATTACATCTTTTAGATAGAGTAATATATCAATTCCTAGACATTGATACTTTTTAAATAGGTAAAAATTTCACCCCTAATGTTAAAAATATAAAAAACTGAAATATAAAACAATACTGAAATTATTTACATAACTTCCAGTCTTCAGAAAATTGCTGATACAAATTCCTATCATACATTTTGTTTCATTTTTGGCAGGAAGATCTATTGTCCTTCCAAAGCAAAGTTGCTTTTGCTTAAAATCTTGAACTAATTTTTCTCTTTGACAAAAATTTGTATCATACCCATTTCAATTCCTCAAGCATTTATTACAGAGCAAATCAATTAACAGTAAAGTTAATTACAAACTATAAAACTGCTAATTGAGACAAATTATACATGATGGCTTTGCAATTTGGGTAATGACAAGTTCAGATGGATGTGTGACCTACACACTATGCTATCCAAGATACTAGTCTTTATAACAATATTTTTTAAAAAAGATTTGTTACTGAAATACAAGAAGCAGAACATACTATAACAAAATTAATTAGAGTGTACAATTCACTTTTAGAAAATTTCCAAATGACAGACTTTATTGCTTCAAGTTTTAGAAGAAGATGATTTAAATTGTCAAACTCATCATACAATTTTAAACATGGGACCCAAGTTCCCAGTCACATTGAGAGTCATGGCATACTTTTAAAATTATTAATAAGCAGACACTTATTTGTTTTTAGTGCTGCTTATGCATATAGTTTGAGCAAATCTTGCTTACTTAAAAAAAATCTCTGGAATTTTATTTTGTTCTTCTCTTCATGTGCGTGTGTGAAAAACTAAACACCACTAGGAAATTAAGTTACACATCTTTAACTGCAGATAAGCTAAATGAGTAAGGAAAGATAAACCAAAAATCACAGAATATTATTGTTCAATATATTCTCTCTGAAGAAAGGTCTAGTAGCTCTCATTCTACCTTTCATATATCTGCATGCAAAGAATTATTTACTTCAAACAAAAGTATGCCATACTAACATAGCTGTGTACATACTTGCCTAATATATAAATGTAATGAGTACAAATTAGCTTGTTAAAATTCAACATTTTACAACGTATGCTCAGGTTTTTGAATATTTGACTTAACCATATTTTGAGATAATTTTTACTTTCCATTCTTGATATGATTAGCAGTGCTCTAAGCATCATGTTTTCAACTCAACTTTGTATTTGAGATTCTATTTTAGTGTCTGTTTCTTATATGCCAAGATAAACTCATATGCTTCTTTATTTCTTTGGTTCTACTTTTTGTGCTTATTTTAATTTGGAGGCCTCGTCTGCCATTGTTCAGGGGTTTGTCTTGCCTAGCACTCAGGAATTACTTTTGGCAGTGCTCAAGGAACCATATGTGATGCTTGGGAGTGAACCTGGGATGGCAAAGTGCAAGGCAATCACTCTACCATATTTATTATCACACTAGCCACCTATTTTTAGTTTTTATATTACTTCTTCCCATTTTCTTATTGATACTGTTGTGTCAATGACCTGAGATGGCACATGCTTTTTTGTGATTCTCACACACATTCCGGAGGCTTCTGTCATGTACATACATCACCTTGAGGGCAACAGACTGTCTGAAGTACTTGAAATCTTTTACTAGTTATCATGTCAGCACTATGGGTTACAGGACTCAACCAAACCTGGCTGTGTGTCACTGGAGGAAGTTTATTCTCTTAGATCAATGATTTTAAGGACACTTATTTGCAACAGAAAACTAACTTTGTACACATGTTTCCTAGACAACATAGGCATCTAGGTCCTAGAAAATATTTAAGTATAGATACTTCTAAGACTCAAAACGTGGATTAGAAAAGAGGTCACATATGTATTAATTACAGTGTACTAAACATGCTCATGATCCATGATTTTATTTAATGAATGACTAACTTTTCAAAGATTGAATATGCATTATAGGTACACTAACAAAGGAACAAATAATGGGGGGTCAATATGTACCATCTCAAAATGTGGTAACCTAAAAAATTAAATATTTTATTTGTAATTTTTGAAAAGTGGAGTTCAGGAAGGCCTCTCCGATTTTCCCCTGAAGCCTGTCTTAAAAACCATCGTGTGGAAGGTGCTTTTGTTACCTGATGATAAAAGATAATCCTTATCTTTAAAACACTGGGAAGAATGGTAATAGAGAGGTCTTGCTTGTTTCCTGGGCCCCAACTTACCACCCTTGATGCATACCCTTTTCTTTCTGTTATACTTTTCCATACACTTTTCCAAGTATAGAAGGTTCTCCACATTTCATGAAGTCTTGGGGAAAAAATTCTCAGATTTAATCACTGATTCAGGTCTGCATTTACTATAAAGGCTCCTTTATTATGTGAAAACTATATCACAAATAGTTCCAGGCTTTTTCTCATTGATCTCTCCTTAATTGCAGGGGTTTTAGTCAAGAACCTAAAAAGATCAAAAACTGAAACCCTATCATGAACACCTTTGTATTGTATAACTCAAGGTGGTGTAATAAAATAAAATAAAAAAGAAATCAAAGAGATTTTTCTTCCCTTAAACAGTTTTGCAAGTGTTAATTACTTGATTAGATTCAGATTAATTTATGTATTCTATGTCTAATAACTTTCACTCAAGCACATCCTTGCATCTTTTGCTCTTCAGATAGTATTAGTTGTTTCCTTTATTTTGCCTACTGAAATAAATCATTCCACCCTCTCAACTTTCCCTTTGTCTGCTCCCTCTTCAGGTCATCACAATACCCTGGCAAGAAGAGGCTCCTAAATTATTCCTCCCTTATAGACTGAGATTATCTGATATTCTCTGAAGACTATTCTTGACTTGTTAATTTCCCCTATGTTACTATTTATTTATTTTCTCCTATTTTACTCCATTCTCCTATAATGGAGAATATTTTTATAGTTCCCTATAGCAAACCAAGCAGCTCAATTTGTAGGTATACACAAAGAATGCTACCATTTATTATTGTCTCTGATGTGAATTACTAAAACTGTTGCTACTTAGGCCAAGAAAATCAAGTCTAGTCATGGTTAGTAGCAAGAGAATGCTCATACCTTGTATACTTAGATGCCCTGTCACCAATGGCTTTTTGTTTTGCAGGAGACTTACTCTTTCATTACAATGTTAGATGCGTAAAGCAAAATTGAGAAGAGAATTCAAATGAGTGTGGTATTTAGATTTGTACCCTTAACTCTAGCCCACTTATTTCCAATCTCTTTTACTTCAGAGTAACTTAAAAATGAGAAGTTTCTTTGACTCTCAAAAAAGATCTTAGGCAAAAGTGCCTGCCATGTAGGCAGGCTGGGGAGAGGGGAAGGGAATCTGGGGACATTGGTTGTGGGAAATGTGCACTTGTGGAGGGTTGGGTGCTGGAACATTGTATGACTGAAACCCAATCATGAACATCTTTGTAATTGTATAACAGTGATATAATAAAATGAAATAAAAAAACTT
>JAJIBD010012392.1:0-29666 GCA_021461705.1 Cryptotis parvus
CTTCCCACTTAGTGCTGTGGGATCATGAGGTCCCAGGATGGGGTTCAGGTCTCCTGTGTGCAGAACATGTGCCCCAGTGCTTTGAGTCGTTCCCCTGTGAGTCACTTCCCAATCAGATTAGTAACTTGTTCTGTCTTGGGGATCAAGGCCAGGACAATACATACAAAACATGCACGGTAGTGCTGAGCTACATTTCTAGCCAGTCACTTAAATAAGCACAAATCTAGGGACTGGAGCGATAGCCCAGCGGGTAGGGCATTTGCTTTGCATGCGGCAGGCCTGTGCCAGCCTGGGTTTGATTCCCGGCATCCCATATGGTCCCCCGAGCACCACCAGGAGTAATTCCTGAGTGCAGTGCCAGGAGAAACCCCTGAATATCACCGGGTGTGACCCAAAAAAGAAAAAAAAAAGCACAAATCTAGAGATACTACTTATCCTTTAAAAATATAAATATTTCTACCTATTTTTATTTCCCATTACCTTATTACAATGGCCAGGAGCAGTGGAGAGTGTCCCTTCTAGGTGTTGAAGAGTCAGTAGAGAGAGTAGAGCATTTGCCTTCAATGTAGCAGACCCAAGTTCGGTCCCCGGCATCCCATATCTTTTTTTCTTTTTCGGGTCACACCCGGCAATGCTCAAAGGGTTATTCCTGGCTCTGCACTCAGGAATTACTCCTGGCGGTGCTCGGGGGACCGTATGGGATGCCGAAGATCGAACCTGTGTCGGGCGGCATGCAAAGCAAATGCCCTACCTGCTGTGCCAATGCTCCAGCCCCCAGCATCCCATATAGTCTCTCAAGAACTGTCAGGAGTAATTTCTGAGTACAGAGCCAGGGGTAATCCCTGAGCATTGTTGGGTTTAATCCCAAAAGCCAAAAAACCCCCTAAAACAAAAAATTTGCTGGCATGGCCCTCAGGAAAAAAAAAAAAAAAAAATTACTTTCAGAAATTTTTTTTTTTTTTTTTGGGTCACCCCGGCAATGCTCAGGGGTTTCTCCTGGCTCTGCACTCAGGAATTACTCCTGGCGGTGCTCGGGGGACCATATGGGATGCCGGGGATCGAACCCAGGCCGGCACAGGGCGACGGCGTAAGAGGCAAATGCCCTACCCGCCTCCCGGAGGTGCTTAGGGCTTATCCCTGGTTCTGTGATCAGGGATTATTCCTGGAGGGCATTGGGGGACCATATGTATTGCCAGCGATCAAACCCAAGCACCCTGTCCATTCTGTTCTTTCGAGAATTCCCTTTTCAGAGGTTACTCCTGCTCTGGATTCAGGCATTACTCCTGGTAGTGCTCGGGGGACTATACAGGATGCTGGGGACAAACCTGGGTTGGCTGCGTGCAAGGAAGGGCCCCTCAGAAACTCTTTTGTTGTTTGCTTTGGAGCCACACCGTTATGCCTAGGGTTGTTCCCCTCTCATTACTTTTGGGTAGTCCTGGGGTTACTCTGAGGACCGTGTGATGCTGAGACTAACATGGGCCATTGGCATGCAAAACATACTGTCAGCCCTTGAGCTGTCTGGGCCGTTTACCCTATTAGAACTTGAAGTTTTAGTTTAATCCTATTTTAGTGCCTATAAATATTTGCGTCAAAATATTCATAAGGATATGAAATATCAATAGGCCAATCTTGGGGCCGGAGCAATAGCCCAGCGGTAGGGCGTTTGCCTTGCTCGCGCGCCGGCCTGTGCAGGCCCGTGTTCGATCCCGGCATCCCATATGGTCCCCAAGCACTGCCAGGAGTAATTCCTGAGCGCAGAGCCAGGAGTAACCCCTGAGCGTCGCGGGTGTGACCCAAAAAGAAAGAAAGAAAAATACGCCAATCTTTTTTTTTTTTTTTTTTTGGGTCACCAACCGGCGATGCTCAGGAATTACTCGTGGCGGTGCTCGGGAGACCATATGGGATGCCGGGGATCGAACCTGGCCGGCACAGGCGGCGCCACGTGCAAGGCAAGCGCCTACTGCTGGGCTATCACTCCAGCCCCAAGAATAGGCCAATCTTGAGATGGTAGAATATCTACTTTGCCAGTATGAGGCTCTGGATCCAATCCCTGATATCACCTCAAAAATTTTTCAGTGTTGGCTAGTGCAGGCGTTAGGCATTTGCCTTGAATGTGACTAGCCTGGCTCAATCCACAACACTGCATATGGTTCCCTGAGCACTGCCAGGGTCATTCAAGCACTCCCCACCCAAGTTAAAAAAATAAAATCTCTCCCAATGTCTTCTATAATCTTGGGCTTTGTGCGGCACCTTCAGTTTTTTTTTTTAATTCTTTTTTTGGGTCACACCTGGCAATGCTCAGGAAATTACTCCTGGTTCTGCACTCAAGAATTACTCCTGGTAGTGCTCAGGGGACCATATGGGATGCCGGGGATCGAACCTGGGTCAGCTGCATGCAAGGCAGATGCCGTACCGGCTGTGCTATTGCTCTGCCCCCCCCACGTATAGTCAGTTTTGAGACAACTACATTATCTTCAGTCTTAGTATTTCTTTACAAGCTATTTGTTAATTAAAAAAAAAAATTTTTTTTTTGCTTGCACCTTGCGATACTCGGGTTACTCCTGGCAGTGCTCAGGGGACCATGTGGGATGTCAGAGATTGAACCTGGGCCGGCCGTTTGCAAGGCAAACACCCTACCCGCTGTGCTATTGCTCTGCCTCCCCCACTTATAGTCAGTTTTGAGACAACTACATTATCTTGAGTCTTAGTATTCCTTTTCAAGCTATTTAATTTATACTGACTCGTCACTTCTTTGATGTTTTAAGCTCTTCAAATAGAAGTGACTTTGGGAAGACACTGTATAATTCATGACTATTTTTAAAAGTTTAAGGTTCCAGCAAGTGGCGAATTAAATGGAATTTCCTCTTTCCTTCAGTTTAAAGTTCACAGTGGTAAGTGATCCTATGGATGAGGAAGAAAGCGAATGTCAAGAAGTAGGATATGCATATCTGGACCTTCGGCACATCTGGGAATCAGGAAAAGATATTCTAGAGCAAGAACTTGACAGTAAGAAATTATTGGCTTTTCAGTTCTTATTCCTAAGGAAATCATCCTAGTGTACATGATTTCTAACACAGCTCATGAGACACAAATGGAATGAAATCAATGCAACTTTATTTCTAGATCAAGCATGAAAGTCAGTTGTATACTTTGCCCATATAACAAAAAGCAAAAAAAAAAAAAGAGAGAGACTCATTATAAATTCCCAATGTTTGATTTAGGGAATTTCGGTGGTGTTGGGAGTTAGGGCACTTAGTGGCGCTCAGTGCTTAAGAGTGACACCTGGTGGTGGCTGGGGATCCAACCAGGCTTGCTTGCAGGCAACGCCTGAGCCTTTTAACTTCTGTACTGCCTCTGTTCCCCAAATGTGGATTTAGAGACATTTTGATTTCAAATTTAAGCATCAGAATCTGTTTTGGGGGTTAACAAGGACCACACCTGGAAGTGCTCAGGACTTACTGCTGGCTTTGTAGTTATGGATGAGACCTGACAGCATTTGGAGAACTAAATGGGGTGCGGGTCAGTTACATGCAAAGCTTACTTGCTGTACTGTCCAGTCTGACTTCAGAGTCTCTGAAGGCTGGGGCCGGAGGGATAGTCCAGCGGGTAGGGCGGTTGCCTTGCACACAGACAACCAGGGGTTGATCCCGGCATCCCATATGGTCCCCCGAGCTGCCAGGAGTAATTTCTGAGTGCAGAACCAGGAGTAACTCCTGAGCATTGCTGGGTGTGACCCCCCAAAAAAAAAAAAACCCAAAAAAACAACACTCCCTTCCAAATATCTTTTTTTTTTTTCTTTTTGGGTCACACCGGCAATGCTCAGGGGACCATATGGGATGCGGGGATTGAACACTCGGCCACGTACCAGGCAAACGCCCTACCCACTGGACTATTGCTCTGGCCCACCTTCCAAATATCTTTGAAGGCAAAAGGCAATAAATGCTTTTTGATTGGATTTTTAAAAATCCTACTATGGGGCTGGAGAGATAATACAGAGGGTAGGGAGTCTGCTACCTAGTGGCCGACCTGGGTTTGATCCCGTATCCCATATGGTCCCCCAAGCACCACAAGGAGTAATTACTGAATGTAGTCCGGAGTAACCCCCTGAGCATTGCCGGGTGTGACCTAAAAAAGAAAAAAAAAATCCTACTATGACCTTTAGAGCTCTCAGGCTTTAATCAAGTTGGTCTCTATGAAGTTTCTATTTTTTGGGCTATATTCAGCAGTGTGCAGTGTTATTCCTGGTTTTGCCCTCAGGGAACTCTATGGGATTCAATGACCTATGCAGTAGGGCATCTGCCTTACACACATAATCTCGTACATATATCCTTGTGCAAGGCATTGCCCTACCTACTGTATTATTGCTCTGTCCCCTCCCATCCCCCCCACACACACACACATACACACAGCATCTAGGGTTTTCATTATTATTATTGTTTTTTTTGCTTTTTTGGGTCACACCCGACAATGTTTAGGGGCTACTCCTGGCTCTTCTCTCAGGAATAACTCCTGGCAGTGCTCGGGGGACCATATGGGATGCCGGGGATTGAACCCGGGTTGGCCATGTGCAAGGCAAATGCCCTACCCACTGTGCTATTGCTCTGGCCCCGTCTAGGGTTTTTAAAAGAAAACCTGGGGCCAGAAAGACAGCAAGGAGCCTGCATTGTACACTACTGCTTCCTGTTCATGCCAACTGCACATATGGTTCCCTGAGCACTACCAGGTGTGACCCTTCACAAGTTCCCAGATTTCCAACAAACCACTCACAATTCAGCTCTTGTACTGGAGTAATAGCACAGATGGTAGGGCGTCTGCCTTGCATGTGGCCAACCTGGGTTGATCCCGAGCATCCCATATGGTCCCCGAGCACCGCCAGGAGTAATTCCTGAGTGCAGAGCCAGGAGTAACCCCTGAGCATTGCTGGTTGTGATTCCAAAACAAAACAAAAATTCAGTTCTTCCAATTATCTTAGTCTAATCCTTTTTATTTTATCTGGCTTTTTAGACTACACCCAATAATGCTCAGGATGTTACTCCTGGCTATGCACTTAGGAATTATTCCTGAATGCTCAGTGGGATGCCTGGTTGGCGGTCCACAGTTCTACTTTTTTTTGCTCTTTGGGTCACACCCGGCAATGCTCAGGGGTTTCTCCTGGCTCTGCACTCAGGAATTATTCGGGCGGACCATACGGGATGCGGGGATCGAACCTGGGCCAGCATGGGCCAGCCAGCGTGCAAGGCAAACGCCCTACCCGCTGGGCTATCGCTCTGGCCCCCACAGTTCTACTTTAATACTTCCTAGGTTTCAGTTAAGTTTACTTTCAAGCATATTACTAATTTTCTGATTATTCTGTCACACACAATTGGATTCTTACTCACTGTGCGAGAATAGAGACCGTGGGTTTGATCTCTAGTACAAAGGAAGGGGGGATGGTCAGAGAGGTGACTCAACAGCTGAGCATATACTTTGCAAGTTAGCGGCGCAGGTTTGGTCTCTATTGCGTGGGTCCTGAGCAGTACAGGGGACAGTCCCAAGCAGGGAGGAGTCCCCAGGCACCTCTAGGAAAACAATCCATGAAAGAACTAACTCAGATGAAAAGATCAATTCTCATACACTGAGCAAAAAACAAGTTCCTCAAAGATAAACAATGTCCTTTTATGTTTACAGTTCATTTTTATAACTCCTTGTAGTTTTCCAAACTTGTCTTGTTCTCATGCTTGTTTCTCTCTCTCTATCTCTCTCCCCCCTTGGGTCACACCCGGCAATGCTCAGGGGTTTCTCCTGGTGGTGCTCGGGGACCATATGGGATGCCGGGGATTGAACCTGGGCCGGCCGCGTGCAAGGCAAACGCCCTACCCACTGGACTATCGCTCTGGCCCCTTGTTCTCTCATATTTTGGCACACAAATTTAGAATCCTTAGCTCAGAAACTGTCTCCAGGAAAACCTTTCCTAGTTCCATTATAGAGGAAGTCTCTAGATATTCCTAAAGTAATGAGTTTTCATCTCGGCACCTGCTGCTCTGTAGTTTCCTTTCTTGTCCACCAGACTGTGTACCAAGTCTATCCGGCACCTAACATAGCACCTATTAACCTTTATACCCGGAACTTAACAGCAAAACACAGGATTTTAAATGGTTTTCACCTGAATTCTGTTCTCTGACACATTTTTCCCCCCAACAGTTGTGAGCCCTGAAGATCAGGCTACCCCAATAGGAAGGCTGAAGGTTTCCCTTCAAGCTGCTGCCGCCTCCAAGCTATTTCCAAGGAGATGACTGAAGATTTGCTTTTGTGATGGAACAGGGACTATTCCACTTTAAACTCTGAAGGAACCATAGTAAAATGTCTTATACTCACTACACTGTGAAATATAGTCTATTTGTAAAAATGTCTAGTATCTCTCAACCTGATGATGAAAGCTTAAAATGATGAAGTTTATTGTGTTACCAGCTGGATATAAAGGCATTATTATACTCTAACATTGTAGCATTTTACCTGGCTGAGAAGCAGGCTTGCTTTTAGTAACTGCGAAGAATTATCACAAAGGTAAATTTACAAAAAAACACCACAAAAAAGGGGGAAAAACAACCAAAAACACCCCACAGTTTATTTATCTTTTAGTTTTTCCAAAATTGAAAATACCAAGTCCTACTGCTAAGGAGGAAAAAAAAAAAAAATAAAAATCTGAGGCCCTCCCCTCCTCTCATAATGTCACAGAGCACAGAAGGAACTTCAGTGGAACAGGTGGGTGCAGAGAACCAGGAGGGGGAGGATAGCAAGATCAGCTCCCCAAATACTCAGAAAAGCTGTTCAACAGAGACGGTGATAAATACAGGACAATGCAAGACGAGTAAAATAAGGGGCAGCAGTGACCAGCGGCTGCGTGGGAGATGTGGCCTCCCTTTCTTCTCATCAGGGTATTCTAGGCCCAGGGCATAGCTCGCCTCTTTCCAGGTTTCATCAGAAACAGGCATAAGCATTCTCCTCCATCAGTCAGGAGAGAAACAGTGGTAATCAGGCTTCTAAACTGTACCAAGTGTGAGTCTGTAAGGAGAATGAAACCGAGCCAGGGAGTGTCGCTGCTTCTTTAGTCTTCCAAGCAGAAATACCTCAATCTGCATGAGGCAAAAAACAAAACAAAACAAACAAACAAAACCCAGGAAAACTCAGACGGAGGTAACCAGCCCAATCTGCCTCATTAGCTCAAGTTGCACGGTCTGTCATAATCATTAGCAAATTCCAAGAACCTTTTCTTGAGTACAGCAAAGATGGAACTTAGAGATGTGAGGAAGGTCATGGCAGTAGGGTAGGATGGAGGACTGAATCTGCTGGTCAAGAAGCATGGTGCAGGTAGTTAATGGTTAACTGTACCAACGCTTGGGCAATGCAGCTTTAAGACATCAAAGAACACGATGTCAGGAGCCATCAATGTCCTGGGAGAAGGTGATAAGAAGAGAGAGGAATGAAATGATATTTATTAACAGTGGAAGCCTCTGCCCTTCTTCAAGAACACCTCCTTTGCCATCTGGATAGGGCCATTGGCACTATGTGTCCTGGTAGGCCTGGAATTCCCAGTAGATTGGTCCACACAAATGGCCCCCTAAACCCATAAACACAAATGGCAAAACTTCAAAAGAAAAACGGAAAAATACAGTTTCTATGTCATGTAAAATTCTCAGGGGTTGGCTGGAAGAAGAATGGAGCTGAAGGCGACAGTTCAGAAGTTACTTCCTCTTTTTTCTTGGGGGTGCAGAGCTATGTCTGGAACCACGGTTAGAGCCACGACCTGAACTGTGTACAGATGCCTTCCTCTTCCGGCTCATATTTCGACTCTGTTCTTCTTCTTCTTCATAACGACTTTCACGGTCCGCTGAACAGAAGAGGCATCACTAGTTAGCTGTAGGTTAAGCTAAGCTTTAGGTACCTAATGAAATTGTGTAGAATGTTTTTCAATTGGGGGCTACATAGACCCAATGTTGATCTCCAGAATTTTCTAAGGGGACTTCAGGAAAGAAACAAGGTTGGAAGGGAGCCACGCTTAGAACAAAGTTGAAACAATGGTATGGAGGAAGAGATTTGGAACCAGTTCCAAGTGAGCGTGCAGTGCTGAGGACCAGACCCAGGGTCCCAAGCACGCTGGGGCTACTATACCACTGAATCACATTCCCACCCCAGTCCTAAGTTTAATCTATTTTTTTTAGGGTTACACTTGGTTTACTGCTGGCTCTGTGCATAGGAAATCACTCTCAGTGGGAGACCATATAGGGTGCTGGTATTTAACCTGGGTTGGCTGCATTAAAGACAAGCGACTCACCCACTGTACTCGCTCTATGGCCCACTAAGTTCTCATTTTTTAAAATTTTATTTTATTTTTTATTATTTTTGGGTCACACCCGGCAATGCTCAGGGGTTTCTCCTGGCTCTGCACTCAGGAATTACTCCTGGCGGTGCTCGGGGGACCATATGGGATGCCGGGGATCGAACCTGGGCCGGCATAAGCCGGCCATGTGCAAGGCAAATGCCCTACCCACTGGGCTATTGCTCCAGCCCCATTAAGTTCTCATCTTTACTGAAGTGATTTGTGCGATTTTAAGCAAGCACTTTCTGGCGCTAGGTTTATTTAACAAATGAAAAGTTGTGGATTAGAGCAATAGTAGAGTGGGTACAGCATGCCTTACATGCCCCTGGCCTGGGTTTGATCCCTAGTACCCATTATGGTTCCTCTAATACCAGAGTGATCCCTAAGTGCAGAGCTAGGAGTAAGTCGTGAGCACCACCAGGTGTACCCGAACAAAAATAAAACAAAGTTAAAAGTGATTTTGTAATCATTCGTCAAGAACTTATACATCTTGGGACATATAGTAGGTAGTATTCACTTTTCATTTTTATTTGGCAGTTGGCTTGAGAATTAAACTATCAAAGCCATTACTAACTTGGACAAGATTCAGAAAGTTTGATATTTCAGGATTTAGATTTGAAAAATAAAAATAGGGACTGGAGCAATAGCCCAGCGGTAGGGCGTCTGCCTTGCACACGGCCGGCTTATGCCGGCCCGGGTTCGATCCCGGCATCCCATATGGTCCCCGAGCACCGCCAGGAGTGATTCCTGAGTGCAGAGCCAGGAGTAACGCCTGAGCATCGCCGGGTGTGACCCAAATAAAAATAATTCTGGAGCCTTATAAAACTATGTGGACATTACAGCTACAGGAAGTGAAAAAAAAAAGCTGTCAATTCACCAGTCTGTGACACCAAGTCTGTATTCAGAATTCACTCCTTGGTCAGTGAAATACGGATCTAACCTTAGGGGGTTTTTTTGTGTTACTGCTACTCTCACTAGTATTTCAAAACATGAAAGATGTTAGAAATAACAAGAACAACAAATTACCTTTCCGGGCTTCTTCCTCCAGCTCGTCCCAGTCCTTTCCACTCTCTTCCTCACTGCCCAATGACTCCTTGGAATAGTCTAGAATATGATCAAGTATTATTAGACAGAAATCCTTCTAAAAAGATTTTGGAAACGACACTATTAGGGAAGTCACTAAAAGTTTTCTGTAAAGGGGCTAGAGCAATAGCACAGCAGGTAGGGTGTTTGCTTTGCACGCGCCGACCTGGATTCGATCCCTGGCATCCCCTGAGAACCACCAGGAGTAATTCCCGAGTGCAGAACCAGGAATAACCTCTGAGCATTGCTGGGTGTGACCCAAAAAAAAAAAAAAAAAAAAAAAATTATAAAAGTATCCCGTAAACAGATTAACCTGATTCTTCAGCTTCTGATGAATAGTCTTCATCACTGTCCTCCTCTTCCTCCTCATAGTCATCTTCTGAAGGGTTGAAGGTTTCGTCTTCGATTTCAGACTCTGAATCACCGTCCTCGGCGTCACTACCCTGATGAATCAGAAAGAATAAGTATTAGGTATTCTTTTGCCATATACGAGTATTATTTTGCTATTCACTTTATTGACTAATTCAAGCCACCTGGCCTGCTAGCATTGTTATCATTTAGGTTTTGATCTCTGGCCAAAATGGTTTTGCTCAGGGGACCATATGTGGTGCCGGGATCAAACCTCAGTCTACTACATGCAGAACATTTGCCTATGCTCTGTGCTTAACTCTCATATTGTTTTCATGGAGGGGGAAAACTGAGATCAAGGGACCAAAAACACATTCATTGTATTCTTCTACACCCAGAATGATTAATTAAAAAGATTATTTTTGGTGCTCAGGGTTTACTCCTGGATCTGCACTAAGGGATCACTCCTGGAGGGGTGTAGAGGACCAAATGGGATGCTGGGGAATCAAACCTGGCAGGGCAAACACACCCTACTGGCTGTACTAACTATCCACCCGCTAACGACAAATTACTGGTATCGTGATCATTACTACTGTCTACTTCTGCCCAAGAGTGGCAGGAAGTATTTTTTGGTAAAGTGCACTGAAGAATTTCCCCTCAAAATGGGGCCAGAGAGATAGTACAGTGGGTAAAGCGCTAAGTGATAACTGCATAAGTGATCTCTGATCACAGAGCCAGGAGTTAAGCCATGAAGCACTACAGGAGATGGCCCCAAACACCGAAAAACTAATATAAGGTCAGAAATATGACTTGGTGTTAGAACCATCTGCCTTGGGTTCAAGCCTCAGAATTGGGGTGGGGGGTAGGAGAAAGACAAAGATAAAGAAAAGCTTTTGTGGGGCTGTTGCGATAGCCCAGTGGGGAGGGAATTTGCCTTGCAATCATCTGACCCGAGTTTGATATGCCTGGTATCCCATATAGTCCCTGAGCACTGCCAGGAAAAACTCCTGAGTGCAGAGTAGGAGTAACCCCCTGAGCGCTGCCGGGTGTGATCCCAAAATGAAAAAAAAAAAAAAAAAAAAAGAAAAAAGAAAAGAAAAGGAAAAGGAATAGCTTTTGTAATTTCAAAAGAACTTTTTTTTTTTTTTTTTTTGCTTTTGGGTCACACCCGGTGATGCTCAGGGGTTACTCCTGGCTCTTTGCTCAGGAATTACTCCTGGCAGTGCTCAGGGGGACCATATGGGATGCTGGGATCAAACCCGGGTTGGCCGCGCAAGACAAACACCCTACCCGCTGGGCTATGGCTCTGGCCCCTCAAAGAACTTTTGTCAGTGGCTACCCAATGCCCAATTAACCATTTACCTCTGCAATTACTTTGGAACTACTACAAGTTGTGTTCAGTTCTCCCCATGTTGTGACCCCTTATATACTTTAAATATACCATTCTCCTAGGGCCCATTGAATGGGTAATACTACGTACCAGAAAAGAAACCCCACACTCCACGCACCTCACCCTCAGGCTCCAGGAAAGACCAGCCACCTTGTTCGAAGAATCCCTCAGGGTCATCAACAATGGTCTTCATGATCTTAGTCCAATTGAGGGACTGTACTCCTTCTGTGTATTTTAGGTCACAGGAACTGAGAGAAATGACATTACAAAGACAAACTCAATCTATATTTTCTGACAATGTCCCCAGACATCTCTGTCACACACATCACTGAAAGTAGATAACCTAAATATATGGGATATATCCAAATGGCTGATACTTAATTTCCCAAATCACTAGTCTGCACCCCAGAGCAGTATTTGACTGATAAAAGTTCTTTCCCCTTCAACCAAATAAAGCTCATCCTCACCCTCTTACCCCTTTCTTTTTGTCACACTGCAAGTGGCTCATGGGTTATTTCCAGCATGTGTTAAGAGACCGTGCAATACTGGGAATCAAACTCAGGCCTCTTACACGCAAAGCACTGAGCTTTCTCCCTGGTCCCTATTAAGAAAGTGAAAATCGGGGCTGGAGCGATAATAAAGTGGGGAGGGTGCTTGCCTTGCATGTGGCTGATCCAGTTCTGGTATCATCCAGAACTGCCAGGAATAATTCCTGAATGCAGAGCCAGAGTAGGCCCTGAGCATCGCTGGGTATGACCCAAAAAGTCAAAATAAAGAAAACACAACTAATACTGGGCTAGAGTTTAGTGGCTAGAATGTAATCAGAAGTCACCCCTGAGGTTCGATGGGAGTGGCCAAAACCAAAGAGTGAAGCAAGTTAGATTTTTTTTTTTTTTTGCTTTTTGGGTCACACCGCAGCGCTCAGGGGACCATATGGGATGCCGGGGATCGAACCCGGGCGAGCACAGGCCGGCCGCATGCAAAGCAAGCGCCCTACCCGCTGGGCTATCGCTCCGACCCGTAGCAAGTTAGTTTTATTGAATAAAACTTGATTAGCAAAATATAAGAGGATGGGGTCAGAGTGATAGCACAGCGGGTAGGGCTTTTGCCTTTCATTCAGCCAACTCAGGTTCGATCCCTGGCATCCCATATGGTCCACCAAGCACAGAAGTAACTCCTGAATGCAGAGCCAGGAGCAACGCTTGAGCATTGCTGGGTGTGACCCAAAAAAGCCAAAACAAACACCCCCCCCCAAACCCACATCAGACTGTGCTGTTACAAATGTATACTGTATTCCTTGAAGCACCCATGGAGACACGGATTGTGACCTAAAAAGCTAGTTGACTTTCAAAAGATTTATGAGGTGGGGCCGGGCAATAGTCTAGCGGGTAGGGCGTTTGCCTTCCATGGGCCAACCTGGCTTTGATTCTCGGCATCCCATATGGACTCCCAAGCAGTGCCAGGAGTAATTCCTGAGGGCGGAGCCAGGAGTAACCCCTAAGGATTGCTGTATGTGACCCAAAGAGGAAAAAAAAAACAGATTTATGAGGTAAACAGAGACTGCAGGTAAATGAACTTACTTCAACCACTCCTTGATGGGATCAAGAGAGGCTACTGGAATGGCATTAATCATGGTCACTTTCTTGCTGTAGTCCTTGTAGAGCGATAACCATATCAAAGTTCTTCAAGTGAAACTGAACCCTCTCAAAGTGAATCAGCTCCACTTCATCCAATGTCACCACAAAAGGTGGCTGTGAGGAAAGCAGGATCATTATATAAATACATCACCCCAAAGCACTAGCATTTTTATTCTCCCTTTTCCTGTTTATTTTTGGGTCACACCTGGTGGTGCTTGGGGGCTAATTTAGGCTTTCTGCTGGGGATCATAAGCTCTTAGAAGGATCTCTTGGCTCTGCAGTTTCAAATATTTTTCAGATCTAAATTTCACCAAAGTAGGAGTCAGAGTATAGGGTTTAGGTGCTTGTCTTGCATGCTATTAACCTCTGTTTCAATCCCAAAACCACATTATGGTCCCGAGTACTGCAGGTATGGCCTCAAATCAAAACTAAAATAAAATTCACTGAAGTATAACCAAGCCTTAATTTTTTTTTTTTTCCTTCTCAAAACTGAAGGGTCTAGAGAGACTACCTCAAAGCATGAGGTTTTGAGGTTTGATTCCTGGCAGTGCATGGTCACCTGGGTACTACTAACATGGTGGACGTGGTCCCTAAAACAAACTAAAAAGTAAAAAACCAACAAAAGAACCAAACCAGGGGCGGAGCGATGGCCTAGCCGGGTAGGCGTTGCCTTGCATGCAAGCCCGGCCTGGGTTCAATCCCGGCATCACATGAGTTCCCGAGCACCTCCAGGAGTAATTCCCTGAGTGCAGAGCCAGGAGGCCTGAGCACTGCCGGGTGTGACCCATAAAAGAAAAAAAACCAAACCAAGCAAACAAAACAAGCTCAAGGCAACATCACGGAGGTCACAGGAAGTCTTCTAGAGAGTCTGTGTGGGGGTGGGGGAGGGGGTCAGGGGTTTGTTGAGGGGCGGCTAAGGGATCCCCATCCAATGTTGTAGGGGATCAAACCCTTAGCTCCTGCACTCAAAACATGCTCTAATTCTCTAAGCCTTCTCCATCTTCTCAGTCTAATTTTCTTTTTTTTCTTTTTGGGTCACACCCGGCAATGCTCAGGGGTTACTCCGGGCTCTGCACTCAGAAATTACTCCCTGGCGGTGCTCAGGGACCATATGGGATACCGGGATTGAACCCGGGTTGGCAGCATGGAAGGCAAACGCCCTACCCGCTGGGCTATGACTCTAGACCCCATTCTCGGTTCAATTTTCTGTTTTTAAAATTTTTGCTTTTGGGTCACACCCAGTGGTTCTCAGGGATCACTCCCTGAGGAGACTCTTGGGAATGTACGTGGTGTCAGGGATCAAACTGAGTTTAGCCACAATTAAGGCAAGTGTCTTACCCTTTATACTCTCTCTCTCTGGCCTCTAACTTTTCTTCTTTAAATAGTCTAAGAATCCTTGGTTCATTACGCTTTATTTCTAAGGTAAGTAGTATCAAAAGTGAGTATCAAAATCAGATTCTAGTCAGACACTTACTGTTTTTCCTTAGTTTTGGTTTTTATTTTTATTTTTTGGCCATACCCAGTTGTGTTCAAGGGCTACTCCCAGCAAGGTGCTCAGGGACTGAACCGGGCCTGCAAGAACGAGCTCAGCTTACTGAACTATCTCTCTGGGGTACTCTTTAAAAAACAAAACCAAAAAGAAGAAAAACAAACTGTTCTGGCTTTTTTTCTCCCTTAAAAACATATTTCCCCTCCTTTTCTTCCCTCACGTAGTCGTTTTGTTTTGGTTTCTGGATCACACATGGCTATGCTCAAGGGTTACTCCTGGCTCTTTGCACAGGATACTCCTGGCAGGGCTCAGGGGACCAGGAAATGTACAGGAGTCAGTTGGAAAGCAAGTGCCTTATTACATCTCTGGCCTTCTCTCCCCTCAATATTTCTAAGTTTCATTCAATAGAAATTATTTTTCTTTACTAAAATAAATAAGACAGGGAGACAGTCCATGGTAGAGCATATAAAAACAACCTATAAGAGGGCAAATTCAATTCCCTGCACTGCCAAAAAACAAACTAAAACCAAACAACCATAAAACAAGTTTATGCTTGTAAAAAGGAGGTAAGAAATACTCACCCATTCGGGTAGTATTTACTAGTGCACTACTTGTGGGCTGAAGAAGGCAGGTACTCCTGTAGGGCGCTCCATTAAATCTGAAATAAGAGATAAACGATCAATGGTAGTGGCTAAGGTGCTTCCCTTTCCTGTCGCCAACCTGGGTTTGATCCCTGGGTCTTTATATGGTCTCTGAGTCCATTAGGAGTAAGCCCCTGAGAACAGCCAGCTGTGACTCTAAAATAGTATGATAAAAAATAGGGGCTGGAGCGATAACCCAGCAGGTAGGGAGTTTACCTTGTAAGTGGCCGGCCCGTGCCGGCCAGGGTTCGATTCCCGGCATCCCATATGGTCCCCTGAGCATCGCCAGGAGTAACCCCTGAGCATTGCCGGGTGTGACCCAGAAAGAAAAAAGAAAAATCTACTGAGGTCTGGGTTCACTGTAAAAGAAGCTGCTGCCTAAAAGTCTTTTTTGGGGCCACACCTAGTGATGCTCAGGGTTTACACCTGACTCTGCACTCAGCTTGCTCCCACAGGCTTCAGAACAATACATGACGCTGGGAATCAAACATGGGTCTGCAGTGTGCCGGACAAGCACCCTGGCCGTCTCTCTAGCTCCACTACACAACTCCTAACAAGCTCACTGAGACTATTTCTAGAAGAAGCTTTGCAGCCTTAAGTTACTCAACCAGTCCTTAAACATTCAAGGAGGACTGGATACATCAAGGGATATCAGACAGGAAAAATTACGGTTGAATAGTATTAAATGAAAAAAGCTCTAAGATTTCTTAAAGATACACCAGTGAAATATCAGGCCATAAAGAAGATGAGATATGTTACCCCAAGTCCCTAAAAAGGCACTTCAAATTCCAGTTCCTCCTTAGTTAGAGCCTCGACTTTTCAATAAAATTTTTAAAGGCTGTTTTCAGTTTGTGCCTCATTTCGTTCCATCTGTAGAAGGAAAAAAGTACTCAGTGACTTCAAAAGACTAAATACATGTGTAGTCCACTCACAACTGTGTTAGTAAAACATATCTATCTTTTATAAGCCACTATAACGATAACTAGAGTTAAGTCTACAACCCACGTCTAACATGTAAGCCACAGCAGACTGAATCATTCTGCAAGCGGATACAGGGGTTTGTATTACAATCCCTATCTCAATTCTGCACTAATCCTACCGCATCACTGTGCAAATGAAACACCCACTGTAACAGACCTGTTCAGCATAGAGGTCGTCTCGGTCATGCATATGCTGGTGTTTCCCCAAATCTGTAGTGATCTCTCCCACTTCCGTGTAGAACTGCACGCCTGTGTGTCTCTTCTTCCCAAACATGATCGCATTCTGAGGGCAGACAGCAAAAGATTGGGGCTGGAGTGACAGCACAGCAGGCAAGGGGTTTGCCTTGCATGAAGCTGATGCGGGTTTGATCTCTGGTACCCCAGTCTCCTAAGTTCCAGCAGGAGTTAACCCTGAGGGGAGAGTCAGGAGGAAGCCCTGCGGGAATGCCAGGTGTCACCTCAAAGTAAATAAAATTCATCCTGAAAACCACAAGTATAAAAATAATAAAATCATAATAAAGTTAACCGCATAAATATTGACATATGGGAATTAAGAAATTATAAAAATTTATAAGCATTATATAATGAACTTTGTAGATTATGTTCATAATTGTGTGTCTAACGCAAAATATATATATAACCCCCTTTTTTCCCCTTGCTTTTTCTGTCAATGCTCAGGGGTTACTCCAGGCTCTACACTCAGAAATTACCCCTGGCGTTGCTCAGGGGACCATATAGGATGCCGGCAATCAAACCCAAGATGGTGGTGTGCAAGGCAAATGTCCTACTTGTATTTTCACTCTGGCCCCTCATGTTCTTTCTTTCTTTTCTTTTCTTTTTTTTTTTTTTGCTTTTTGGGTCACACCCGGCGATGCTCAGGGGTTACTCCTGGCTCTGCACTCAGGAATCACTCCTGGCGGTGCTCGGGGACCATATGGGATGCCGGGGATCAAACCCGGGCCACCACAGGCCGGCTGCGTGCAAGGCAAACGCCCCACCCTCTGGGCTATCGCTCCGCCCCTCATGTTCTTTCTTATCTGTATCAGAACTCAGAGTGAACTCTTGGCTGGAAAACAGGATTTAGCTGCAGCCTGTTTTAAAGTCTTTATCTACATGACAGACAAATACCCACATAGTTAGCTGACAACAATTTCTATTTCAGAAAATAGAAATTTGAAGCTTTGGGTTCAATCCCCAGTACCACATAGAAAAAACAAAATCCAAACACTCAAAAATGAAACAAAACAAGAAAAAGGGGTCAAATTGACAGTACAGGAGGAAGGGCATTTGCCTTGCATGTGGCCCGGTTCAATTTATAGTACCATATAGTTGATTAAAAAATTTTTTTATTTTGTTTTTTAGGCCATACCTGGCAACACTCAGGGGTTACTCCTGGCTTGAGTAATTCAGGGGGTTACTCAGGGACCACTCATAGTGATGCTTGGGAGATCAGACACTGAGTATTAATGCAGGTCAGCTTTGGCCCCTTTGATTAAACTTTTGTTTTTTATTTCCCAAAGTAAAACTGTATGCCGTTACCAGGGATAGCTTTATTTTTTTTTTTGGGGGTCACACTTTGTGATGCTCAGGGAACCTATGGGATACCAGGGATTAAACCTGGGTTGGCTGTATGTAAGACAAATGCCTTACCTGCTGTATTATGGTTCTGGCCCCAGTTTTATTATTTTTGGATTTTGGGGGTCACACCCAGAATTATGCCTGGAGTATATGGTGAACCATATAGAATTCCAGGGATAGAACCCAGTTCAGCTGCATATAAGGCATACGACCTACCCACTGCACTATTGCTCTCGCCCTTAAACTTTTTGATCCCCAAGCCTCATCAGGAGTGGCTCCTGACTGCAGAACCAGAAGTAAGCCCTGAGCACTGCTGGGAGGGTGGCTCCTTCACCAAATAACTCCTCATTCCTGGCCCCCGCCCAAAAAATTCCACAGAACCCCAAAGACCTAAGTAGAAGTGAAAGGTTTACCTTGAGGTGAAAGTGCAAGACAATAATCATTTCTCCATCACAGGGTTGGAACAAAGCATGCTTGATGTTATTGTACAGAATATCCACTTTGTCTCCTCGAACAGATGTAAAGCGAAAACCTGGGGTGGGGGGCAGTCAGAAACGGAAGTAGCTAAGTAAATGCTCAGATGCCATGTCACTAGGTTAGGTCCAAATGCACAACACCTTTTCTGGCTGATCTGAACAAGTTCAAAGGAAAAGTCAGCAATTGGCTAACTCTCTCTTATACTGGCTCTCTTACCCTTCTGACAACAGTTGAGGAAAAGGATCCCTCCCCGAATTTCCCTGAAAAACCATATGCCTGAAGACAGCCTGAACACAAGAGGGATCATCCATACCATTGACATGGGCCTCCAGGGAGCCTTGCATTCTCTTCTGGGCAATGTTTGGGCGAATGTACAGATCTTTCAGTTTGGGATTACTTCGGTTCAGATTGATCACCAGCGCAGTCTTGTTTCACAATACCCTAGGCAGAATAAAAGGTAAAGTGAATTCTCAACTATCTTGTCACTTTCCCAAGTCACCTGCACAAAGGCGCTTTGTCTGTGTTTAGGTTCACCTCCTTTTCTTTCTCTTCTGCTTCCCGAGTCTTGTATCGCTTCTGTACTTCCTTTATAATTCGGGAAAGCATTCTGAAGGTTCAAGGCTGGTACTGTCTGTTCTCCAGGTGCCTTCATATTTGAAGCTCGACACGCACTGCTTGAAGAGGGGAAGCAATTATGTAATTTTTTTTTTTGCTGCTTTTTGGGTCACACCCGGTGATGCTCAGGGGTTTCTCCTGGCTCTGCACTCAGGAATTACTCCTGGCGGTGCTCAGGGGACCATATGGGATGCCGGGATCAAACCCGGGCCAGCAAGGCCGTCGCATGCAAGGCAAACGCCCTACCCGCTGGGCTATCGCTCCCGCCCCAATCATGTAATTTTTGTGTCATTGTTTTGGGGCAATCCTAGAGCTGCTCAGGGCTTATGCCTGGCTGAGCTCAGGGGTCACTCCTGATGGAGACTAAAGGACCATATATGATGCCGGGGATAGAACCCAGGTCAACTGCATGCTAGGCAAGCACCCTAAGCCACTGTACTATGGATATGGCCTAATTACATAAATTTATTAAGCTAGGTAATCTGCATTTGCATATTTCATTACTGGCTTACTAGTCTTTAGGAAAACAAGGCATGTTTTACTCCTATTCACCTTACTCTGGGATCTGTAAGATGATGCCTAAAAAGTCAAGAAAACAAACCCAACAAAATAAAACAATCTCTTTGTTCTTCCCTAGAGATATGGTATACTGCTAATCTGCTGGGTGGTAAAATTTATTTTTTATTTTTCCCTTTTAAGGGGAGGAGTGGAAGTGTTTGGGTCATACCTGGCTCTGCGCTCAAGTGTCATGAGCCGTGATCAATGGCATCTGCAATGCCAGAACAAGTCAGGGTTGGCCACATGGAAGGTAAGTGCCTAACTCCTCTATTATGCCCAGCCTCCAAATCACTTCTTTTTTTTTTTGAGTGGGGTGGGAGGGGGTGGGTAGGGGGACACACCCAGTCGTGTTCAGAGTTCACTCCCTGACTCTACACTCAGTGGCTAAATGGGATGCTGGGGATGAAACTGGGTTAGCCACATACAAGGCAAGCACTCTACCCAGCCCCTCACTTATTTTTCAAATGTGACATCACTTGTATCTCTTGTTTTCCGTTGTTCATTGATTTGCTCGAGCTGGTGTCAGTAACATCTTCATTCGTCCTTGTTGCGTGCTAGTATAGCTCAAGGGCCTCTGCTCACTCCAGGAACATGAAGAGCCTCAAACCATTCGTTCAGGTCATGGGAATGAGGTCACAGATACACCCGCAGAGCAGAAACCAGCTTTCCCCATTGAACCCCCTGCATTCCATGGACCACGAGTGACTTCCGACCCGAGTCCACCATCCAGATGGAGCCTCGGAAGAGCCCAGAGAAACCTCCACACCTTGCTGGATGGCGGAGCGATCTTCACCATCCACACTCCGCAGCTCATAAGATCTCCACCCAAGAGATTAAGCCAGTCTCCAGCACGGCTTGTCAGAAACCCAGCCTACAAGGACCCACCCGGCAGAGACCCGCCTTCAGAGGAGAGTATTTCAAGCCCAGGAATGCTCGAGCCACAGACACAGATACACCCGGCAAAGCAGAAACCAGCTTTCCCCTGTTGAGGTCTATTATTGTTACTATTTTTGGCATGTCGTATACGACACGGGTAGCTTGCCAGGCTCTAATGACCCCATTTCAAATCAGGAAGTAGTAGTATTCAACGGATAAATGTCAACTTATTTGGGATTATGAGACGCGTACTAGTATTTCATCTCTGAAACAGGACAAAGCTATCCAGATGATTCTAAACAAGCATGGCGAGGTAAGCCAGCAGAGAAGGAGTATCAGCCGCAGGGGGCCTGGGGCCTGAGGTTTTTGCCCAGGGACTCACATTTCCTTGACAAAGGTGGCTTCTGGGTTAGGGAAGATGTTGCCCTCATTCCTGCCCAGAGCACTGCCTGGGCAATAGAAGTTGATTCGCAGGTAAGTGTAATCGCCTTCCACGGACATACTTATATTCTGCTCAAAGAAAGGAAAAACAGAACAGTGTTTTTATCCTAGAAAATACAGGTGATTATATAGATACTAAAATTAGGTTAGTTGTTACAATCCTAGTCTCTAAAACAATCTTAATCTAACTTAAGAGTTCCTCTTTTTCAATGACTGTAGTTTCCCTAACAATCACTAGTTTTTGGGGTGGGGATAGCTTCTGGACCACACTCAGCTCAGCAGTGCTGGATGTGAAGAGACAACTCCCAGCTCTGTGCTCAAGTGTCACTCCCTGAAAGCTTGGGGGATTGTGCAGTGGCCCTGCCATGTGCGAAGTGAGTGCCCTGATGTGCCTAAGTATACTGAGCTATGGCTATTGGTAAGCTTTCAAAGAAGCTTCTACCACATGGCTAAAAATACTTAGAAGTTCATGGAAAGCAAACGATGCTTCTAGACAAGATAATTTCAATGTACAAAGTGAAAACTGAAAAGGAAGGAGAATCGTAGCAAATCATGGAAAGTGAGCTTAGTCTCAATTCGCAGGGATTAAGATGATTTAGACAGAATAAGACCAATTCATGTTTTGAGCAGCATACATGGATCTTAATTCAAGTTAGTACCTTGATTGTGGCAATATGAAAAGGCGTTGCAATGCCAAACACAGGCATTATTACAGTCTCATATTTCTTATCAATATAGATCTTCATTTCCCGAATATGTGGCTCTTTAGGCATCAAAGATGGATTTTTATAGGACACATTGGATTTGCGAGCTCTAGTGAAGAGACAAAGAAGCATCTTTCATAAATGTCTGTAAACCACAAATAACCTAAGACAATCTCCCTGCTCAATGCAAGCTTACTTCTGAATCTGCTGTTCTCCTTTCTGTTCCCTCAGTCGCCTCTTCGCCTCCTCATTAAGTTGAGCTGCCAACTCTTTCTGATGTGCTCTTCGCTTCTCTTCTGCTGTCATCTCATTCTACAGAAGGGGAAACGCAAATGATCAGAACATGTGACCCTCTGACAGCGCTCAAAGTTGTTTAAGCCCGTCAACTCACTCGGGTTCTTTCCGTAAAGTAATGCTGCCCGAGAACCTCTTCCCAACAGGTCCTCAGCTTCATCTTTTTTCCTCCCTCCTCTTCTTCCTCATCCTCATTCTGCGGGGGGGAAAAGTCAGAACTGGAAATTCAAGTCTTAATTTCGTTCATCAATAATTTGCTACTTCTTCCCTGAATGAAACTTTGCAAAGTGCACTTCCCACTGTGCCATTGCTCTGGTCCCTGAATGAAACTTTCTTTTTTTTGCTTTTTTGGGTCACACCCGGCAATGCTCAGGGGTTTGTCCTGGCTCTGCACTCAGGAATCACTCCTGGCGGTGCTCGGGGGACCATATGGGATGCTGGGGATCCGAACCCGGGCCGGCATGGGCCGGCCGTGTGCAAGGCAAACATCCTATCCGCTGGGCTATCGCTCTGGCCCTCCTGAATGAAACTTTCTACACAACTTGGTCATCTTCATCCTACCTTTAGAAAAATTCCCATATTCTTCACTTTCTTCTTCACAGAAGTGAGAACAGTGGCTGGGCCATCCTAAAATAAAAGGAAAAATTCAGTGCTTTAAAACAGAAACACTGGGGGCTGGAGAGATAGTTCAGCGTGTAGGGCGTTTGGCCTACATGCGGCCGACCTGGGTTCGATCCCCAGCATCCCATATGATTCCCCGAGCATCACCAGGAGTAATTCATGAGTGCAGAGCCAGGAATAACCCCTGAGCATCGCTGGGTATGACCCAAAAAGCAAAAAAACAAAACAAAAAAAACCAGAAACACTTTCTAACACCATGTATAGGTCAGAAATGCACATTCTAAATTAATACTAAAATCTTTTATGGGGCGTGTTGGGATTTGGGCCACACCCAGTGATACTTGGCGGTGCACGGGGACCATGTGGGACACCAGAGATTGGACCTGGGTAGAACAATGAAATTTCCCCTCTCTTAAAAAATTATTTTATTGAATCACCATGCAATGAACCATTACAAAGCTGCTCATGACTGAGTTTAGTCATACAGGGCTCTAACACCCATCCCTTCACCAGTGCCCATTTCCCATCACCAATGTTCCCTGTTTCCATCCTCCTGTCCCCCCCAACCCCCCCCCCACTTATTTTTTGCGTTTTGAGTCACATCTGGCAAAATTCAGGGTTCCTCCTGGTTCTGCAGTCAGGAATTACTCCCTGGTGGTGCTCGGGAACTATATGGGATGGTGGAGTTCGAACCTGGGTCAGCCTCATACAAGGTAAACTCCTACCTACTGTACTATCGCTGTGGCCCCAGAATACTAAGATTTTTGAACTAAATATCATTTTAATCCTCCCAACTTCTTATAGACTATATTTTGAGAAGCAGTACTTAGATATTGGTGAAGAATGCAGATACAGTCCCCAAGCACTGCCAGGAGTAATCTCTTAGAAGTAACACCTGAGCATTGCCGGGTGTGACCCCAAAAGCCAAAAAAAAAAAAAAGGCCAATTTGCATGATATGTAAATTGTAGCTCAACTTGTTATTGAAGAGTTAAAATATTGGTATTTTTTATTTATTTATTTATTTATTTTTTTTGTTTTTTGGGTCATACCCGGCAATGCTCAGGGGCTACTCCTGGCTCTGCACTCAGGAATTACTCCTGGCAGCGCTCGGGGACCATATAGGATGCCGGGGAATTGAACCCAGACCGGCATGAGCCGGCCGCGTGCAAGGCAAACGCCCTACCCGCTGGGCTATCGCTCCCGCCCCTGGTATTTTTACTTTGGGACCAACCATATGCCAGCTGAGTTGTGTACTACCTTTATTTGACCAGGCTCTCTTCAACAGTTTACTTCCCGCCCCCGTATTCCTTACTGTAGTAAGCCAAGTTGCCACAGAATTCCTTTTACTTATTATTTGAGGGGAGATTTGGCTTATGGACCACCCAGTTAAGGCGTTATTCCTGGCAGTGCTCATATGGACCATATGGGTAACTGGGGATCAAACCTAGGTCAGTGGTGTGTAAGCCAAGTACCCCCAGCCACTGTACTATCATTCTAGTTGCAATGCCACAGAATTTCTTCTCTTAATTAGCACTGAGCTTTGTCCATTTGGAGCAACACTCAAGAGAGGTGTTCAGGTGTTGTTCCCAGCAGTACTGAGAACTACAGGATGATAAGCACGAAGCAAAGGGCTCCCACATGCAAAGTATGTACCTCAGCTCTCTGAGCTAGCTCTCCAACCTTTAACACAGACATTTAGGAAAAAAAAGTAAGCTAAAGAATGTACCTCAAAACTCTGAACATTCAAGGGCTGCAGAAGCAAATACACACCTCATCCACAAGGGACGGTGTCTCCAATGAATAGGGCTAACGTTTTCTCTTCTGGTTTCTTCCCGTCTTTGTTGGCTAGATCTGAGAATCCCAAATTGATGCTGAAAACCATCCCTATAACATAAAAAGAGGAATCAATCTATGATAACTGAATAAATTATATATCTTATACAAAAAAAAAGGAAGAGGATGAATTAAAAGAAAACAAGACCGTCCCAGGGGCTGGAGTAAGAGTACAGTGAGTAGGGTGTTTGCCTTGCATGCAGTCGACCTGGGTTTGATCCCAGCACCCCACATGGTCCCCTGAGCACCACCAGGAGTATTCCTGAGCAAAGCGCCAGAAGTAACCCGAGTGTCGCTGGGTGTGAACCCCCACAAAAAAAAAAGATTGTCCCTAAAGCACTTCCAGGAGTGACAGTGAGAACAGAGAATAGAGCCACACACAAACCCTGAGCACTACTGATTGTGACCCACCCCAGAAATGCCTCTCCCGCCCTCCTCAAAAAAAAAGTAGGGCCAGAAAGATACTAAGCAGGTAAGGTGCTTGCTTTCACAGGCAGACCTGGGTTCCCCATGTGTCCCGAGTCAAGGAGTGATCCTGAGTGTAGAGCCAGGAGTAAGGTTTGCAGCAGCAAGTGTGGCCCCCAAAGAAACACAATGTATTTTCTTACTGCATGCCTATAAAACTTACCTTTCTTTAGTTTGTATTGATTTTTACTATTAATTACTAGAGATCCTTCACGGAATTCAATTCCCATTCCAAACCTAAAAAAGAAAAGATGGTTTAAAATAAAAAAGAAAATATTTTGAATGACTTGCTTCTCTTGATCAATAAATTAAAGAAGCAGATTTAGGGGCTGGAGAGATAGGACACATCAGTAGGTGAGCCTTGCATGTGGCTGACCCAAGTTTGATCTCATATGGTCCCCTGAGCTTGCCAAAAGTGATTCCTGAGCATTGCCAGGTGTAGTTCCAAAACAAGAATGACAACAAAAGCAGACTCGGAATCTCTGGACTATTACTATGCTAAATATAACTGCCTCATTAAGTATCTAATTTTTATTTCACTGAGTCTAACTTTCAGCATATGCATTCATATTTAATTTTTAAGCTTCTACTGAAAAAATCAATTCAGGCATTTTTTTTCTTGCTTTTTTTTTTGTTGTTGTTGTTGCAGGGAGCCTGTTAAGGGCTACTTAACCAAGTCAGAATAACCTTTTTTTTTTTTTTTTTTTTTTTTGCTTTTTAGGTCACAGCCGGCAATGCTCAGGGGTTACTCCTGGCTCTGCACTCAGAAATTACTCCTGGCTGCGCTCGGGGATCATATGGGATGCCGGGATCAGCCAAATTGCATGCAGGATTGCATGCCAGCCGGCGTGGCAAGGCAAACACCTTAACCGCTGGACTATGGCTCCAGCTCCAGAATAATCCATTTTAAATAGGTATATTTCAGTGGAATCTTGTTATTCTTTGGTCCAGACTTGTTATAGGTAGGGGCCAGAGATAGTACAGAGGTTAAGGCACCTCGTGGCTATCCCCAAACCAAAAACAACAAAAACCAGATTTACTACTGGTCAATATAGCCCTCCACCAAAGATGTCTAGAAAAGATCTATAAAGCCAGTTCCCAGTTAAGTTTTTGTTTTCCCAAAAAGTCTCTTGTTCTGTAAGATATACTAAGTATATTTCTCAGTGTTCAAAGGTCAAAAACAGTGGATACACTGGACTGGATAAAGATTCGGGCTGGGGAGTGGATCACAGGGCTTGAGCACACGCTTTAGATATAGAGATCCTGGGTTGAGTATCCAGCCCAGCAAGGTTCAGAGAGCGGGTGACCCATTTCCAAGTAATTAAAAACTTTTAAGTTTTTTATTTTGTCTTTTATCACATCCGGCAATGCTCGGAGGTTACCCTGGCTCTGCCCTCAGTAATTACTCCTGATGGTGCTCAGGATGCCCGAGGATTGAATGCAGGTCGGAAAAGTGCAAGGCACATCCTCCCCTCTGTACTATCACTCTGGTACACATATACGCACGCACACACACATTTTTTTGACCATACCCCCTTGCACATTTTTTTTTGACCATACCACCCCACACCCACACCCATTTTTTGACCATACCTGGCAGTGCTCAGGTTTACTCCTGGCTCTGAGCTCATGGACCATACAAAATGGATAGATGAAACCTGAGCTGGCGGCTTGTCAAGGCAAATGCCCTACACACTGTACTATCCCTCTGGCTTCAAATAAATTTATTTTTGTGCCACATATGGAGCTGCTCAAGGCTTATCCATGGCTTTGTACTCAGGGATCACTCCTGGTAGACTAGGGATTGAACCCATAACTACAAGCAAGGTAAGCACCTTACCTGCTGTACTATTGTTCTAAACCTCCTAAATATTTAAAAAAAAAAAAAAAAAAAAGAAATTTAACGGAGAATCTTGGAAGTATTTTATTTGCAAATGTGATCCAAAGTGTTCCAAGAAAGTAAATAAGAGTATGTAGAATTCCTACCATTTGTGATTTAATCCTAGTACAGTTATGTACTTATATGTTACAATGGCCTAGGAATTTTTTTTTTTTTTTAATTGACTTTTAAGGTTACACCTGGTGATGCTCAGGGGTTACTTCTGGCTCTGTACTCAGGAATTACTGCTGGCGGTAGGGCCCACAGTGTTAGTAAATCAGGCAGGGGGCTTGCCTTGTATGCGGCTGAACCAGGTTCCATCCCCAGCCCCTGTAAGCTCCCCAATTCCATCAGGAAGGATCCCTGAACACAAAAGGCAAGAATAAGCCCTCAGGACTGCCAGGTGTGGTCCAAGAAGAAAAAAACAAAAATACTGTCTGAACCAATGTACGAATATTTAACTCGAAATGGATTTAGAATGCACATCATAGCATCCTACCCCAAGTTTTTGGTGATTTTGTTCAACAGCTCCGGCTTCTGCTTTTAACCACATCCATGACAGCATTATACACATCACATATCTTCACACCTATCAAGGCAGGAAGGAAATATTAAAGCGTCTTTCAAGAGAAACACATTTTTCCTTTTTTTTCAGTGCCAGGGACTGAACTTGGGCTCTTACACATGCAAGTGCACTGTGAACTACACACTCCTGTCCCTCCCAAGGGACCAAGTGATGCTGGAGATTGAAATGGGCCAGTCACATGCAAGGCAAACACCTGAACCCTGGTTATGGCTCCTACCCACACCCCCTTTCTGGGTGGGGCACGGAGGACAGGACAGCACACTCAGCAGTGCCAGAGATCAAACCTGCGCCTTCTGCATCCAAGACAGTATCTACTTCGCTCTGCTGAGCTACTCCTCTACTGGCACCCCAGTCCCTCCCTCATTTTTATCAACTTTCTTTTGAAGACGGAGGTTCTTCCCTGTGTGAGCGAAGAAATGGCAGTGCTGAGAAACCTGCATTCTGAAAATATGCTTCAGGGACGGGCACTTCCCTTGCACATGGCTGACCAGGATTCATCACTGGCACCATGCTGGTGCCCAAGCTCTGCCAAGAGTGACCCCTGAGCAGAGCCAGTAATAAGCCTTAAGCACAGACAAATAAACAGCAATTCCAAACTAAAAGAGAACAAATAGAAGCAATCACTTAGGGGCCAGTGAGAGAGCTCAAAGGGCTGAAACTTGTGCCTGACATCATGTCCCTAGTTCAATCCCTGGCTCCATATAGCCCCTCAAAGCACAGATGCGCAGAGCCCTGGTGCCCACTAGCACCATTAAATCACCCACCTTGCAGTAAGACTGGGTACACCCAGTAGTATCCCCTGTAGTAGTCCTTAGGCCCACCTCAAATGGCTATGTGCAAGGCAAGTGACCTATCCATTGTACTATCTCTAACCTCTCAGTCCTTTTTTTTTTTTTTGGGGGAGGATTTTTAGGTCACACCCCGGTAATGCTCAGGAGTTACCCTGGCTCTTTGCCCAGGAAACCATATGGGTTGCCGGGATTGAACACGGGCTGGCTGCATGCAAGGCAAACGCCCTACCCGCCTCCAGCCCCCCCGCAGTCATTTTTAACCGAGAGGACTACAGACACCAACTAACCACAGTGAAATACTTTTAAACTGCTAATATCAGCATCACAAATAATAACAATTTTTCTTTTATTTGGGGGAGGGCAGAGCTGCTACTTGCTCTCCCTGTGCCCAGCCGCTCATGAGGCGCCCCGGGAGGTATGGCGGGTTCTAGCCCTGGCCTGCCACCCCAGCAGAGCCTCACAACAAGCCAGACGACCCCCTACTCCATGGGGGCCGCCATCTTCCACATCGGACTTCCCTTCATCACAACTCCACCCAGCAGACCAGACAATCACAGCCCGGCCCGGTGGCCACCAGCGGCCGCGCGGTTCATCAATAAATGCTTTATTTAGAGGTGACTACAAGAGTAAGCCACCTGCACGGCAAGCCTGGCAAGCTGCCTCGTAGTATTTGATATGCCAAGTACCAGTAACATTTATATTAGGTCATTCCCATGACCTAATATAATGGTCTGAGGCTCTTTATGTTCCTGGAGCAAGCGGATGCCTTTGGGTTCTACTAGCATGAGACAGGACATATGGAGATATTACTGGTGCCCGCTCTAGCAAATAGATGATGAACGGGAAGATAGTGATAGTGATTCTTTTATTTCTTTATAGTTAGGTAACATTTATGTTTTGATGTAGTTTTCATACTTCACTATCATCAATGTGCCCAAGACCCTCTGCCACTGTCCAGTTTTGTTTTTTTTCCGGGTCACACCTGGAGATGCTCAGAGGTTACTCCTGGCTCTGCACTCAGGAATTACTCCTGGCGGTGCTCAGGATCCTTTTGGGGAGGTGTTAAGGGATGGAACCTGGGTCGGTCACTTGCAAGGCAAACATCCTACCTGCTGCACTACCACTCCAGCTGCCCTGTCCGGGTTACTTCTAGTCTACCTCTTCCCCTATCCAAAATGACAGGGACACATTTTTTTTTAATTGTTTTTTGGTTTGTTTTAGCTTTGGGCCACATCTAGTGGTGCTCAGGACTCACTCCTGGCTCTGTGCTTCCAAATCAATCCTAGTGAGTGGGATATTAGGGATTGAACCTGGGCGGGCACGTTCCCAACCCGCTGTACTACTGCTTCAGCCCTGAGATAAACATGTATTTCAAAATAGATTAGAAACAGAAGCACTTATTTCTAGTCTTGATTTCTCAGGATCATATATATAATTTCTAGATATGTAATTTAAATCAGGAGAATTCCTATTGTAACCTCAAAAGCTATCTGAGGGCATTCTGTCCTCATTAAATGGCCTACTCTATCACTTCCAATAGGATTTAAAATTGATCCTGAGAAATCAAGATATGAATTGTGTTTCATAGCTAGTGAAAGTTTCAGGGGATATAAGGTGCTAAAAACTGTCTTCTTTGGAGGAAGCAGGCTGGTCAACAGGGTTTTTAGTTCTGATGCCAAGTCAAAAAAAATTTTTTTTTTTTTTTTGCTTTTTGGGTCATACAGGGTGATGGTCAGGGTTACTGCTAGCTCTGCATTCAGGAATTATTCCTGGCCATGCTTGGAAGTCCATATGGGATGCTGGGGATCAAATATAGGTTGGCCACGCCAAGGTCAACACCCTACCCACTGTACTATTGCCTGGCCCCAAGCTAAAGTATTTGGTAGACATACAATGTGGAATTGAAATCACACATTTTGTTGATTCCAGGTCTGAGAACTTTCCAATCAGAAAAGGTCATGGTATCTTATTGAAGACCTGTATGAAAGGCTAAGCAGGGCTGGAGCGATAGCCCAGAGGGTAG